>BGPR01002828.1:118630-138190 GCA_013235015.1 Araneus ventricosus | reverse complement strand
ACAAGACAGAGAACAACATCACGAGACAAGCACACAGACAAGAATGACAGAGAGGCATCATGGGAAAAAGATGGCTCCAGTAGCGCCACCTACCATAGAAAGGAGAAGGCAGCTGATTGTAACCGCTACAATACTATAATAAAATTCCACTCTCCTCACTTTCTTACTTGCAAGTTCGACAGTAATGTCATAGACGTTAATTTCTTCTGACAAATCTTTGTCTATTGCAATTAAACCCAAATTACTCAATATTTCTTGGCGCATCGACGTTATTAAGTAAGATTTAATTATTTTTTAGTTAAGAGAAATTTCAGACATTTTGCGTTTCTTTGTCTGAAGCAAAATATTTAAGTCGAGTAAATTTTTCAAGTCTTAAATATTACAAATGTGAATTCAAAAACATTGTAAATTATTTATCAAAAGCAATACCCATTTAAATTCTAATTTTAGTTAGAAACTCATTCACACTTGAATGAAGTTTTTCAATTTTTTAAAATCTCACATTTGTTCGCAATTTTTCCGGAAGTTTTGCGAATTTTGCAAGTTTTTTTTTATTTTCAAAATATACTAATAATGCTTAGTAAAATTTCAAATTACATTATAAACCGAATTAAAGTCTTAAATTACATTATAAATCAAGTTCCAATGTAAAAATCTTTCATATCCTACAGATGGTATAACAACTTTTTTTTTTCTCTCAATCCAATATCCAAAAGAACTTCATGATCGCACGCGATTAATAACAAACACATAATTAAAGATAATATTTATGCAATCATGATAATAGCACATTCAGAATTCAAATTTATAACAATATAGAAATGGAATGAAAGTAGAATAAACAGGGTTTGTTAATGTTCTTGAAAAGTGTTTTATCTCTAAAATTTTACAATAACGCTAGCAGAATCAATAAAATACCCTTCATTATTTGAATCTGAAATCTTATTTCTAAATCCTAGTTTATTTTGTTTTTATTTTACATCTAAGTTCTTACTATAATCCTTTTTTTACGTTTTAAATAATGTTTATTTAAAAAATATTCTTTTGTACATCATTTTAAGGTTTTGTTTGCTAATAACTGATTCTACAAAAATGAAGATCACTCCAGTAATTTCACTAAAGTAATTTCAAACTGCTTTAAACCTCCTTTAAAGTATATTCAGCACTATAGAGCAAAACAAATTTACTAAAATCCTTATACTTTAAGTATTGAGAATATGAAAAAAATACAAAAAATTTTATTGTATGGCTAAATTTTCATTTAACTGAATTACAGAGTCGTAAAATTCGAAATGTAGACATTAAAACTCATGGGTGACAATATGAAAACTAATTTAAGGTGAAAAAAAACGTTTTACCTTTCTTAACATTAAATTTTTGTTCTCGTTAACCGAACGGGGAAAACAAATCCTACTATTATATCTTATTTTTGTCGTCAAAATTTACTGGTAATTTTCACCTTTTGTGCATTTACAAAACTCTGAATGATCTCTCTCTTTTTATTATGATTATCTGCTTAATATAGAATAACTGCATTTAGTTTCTTGTGCAAAGTAACAGTCAAGTGCTGTAGTCGTAAAATAAGTAATGCCGGAGCGCTCTACCCTCGATGACAAAAATTTTGCTGTTTTAAGGACATCTACACACTTTTTATTACAAACTTTTATTCAACTTGAGTGCCACAAACTATGCACTGAGGTTTATTATCAGTAACCCAATAATCAAATAAGAATCTCGATACTTTCGTTTTAAAGTTTTTAAATTTTGGAACTTGTATCCGAGGAAGTAGATCTATGCAACTTGTTCGATAGTTCAAGATCAGCAAGTTATGTTTCATTCGAAGTCAATGATTCATCCGAAAAACCAAGCTTGTACAGCAGCAGTAACACTTCTATCTTCTTCCGCACTGAAATTAGAAAGTAATATGAGCATTATCTGTATATAACAACTGCATAAATTCAGTGAAAAGTTTAAATAAGATATTGCATCTTAAAAGATTCATAGAGGTTTTTTAAAAAAGAAAATACTGTAAAAGTGTAAAACTTTAAAAAAATTCTATACTGCAAAATCTTATGCATGAATAGTAAAATTTTATTTTTAGGGATTCTAATTTCTCAAGATTTTAAAATATCGAAATGAGTTTAACCATTTTGATACAGGAAAAAAGGCTGTTGATGTTATGACTCGCCTCTGCTACTTTATGGCCTAGTTTGAACTCGTACAAGAATGTCGCTCACAAACCCTTCTTTTTTTATCATGAATTCCTCAAATAATAACGGAAAAAAACAATAATTAAACTAAAACCAATAGCATGGAAATATAGAGAAAACTCTGCACTTCAAAATGGTATACAACATGATATAATAAAATAAATATTTGTTCCAAACACTTAACATGGAATATTCTGGAATATGAATTCACAATCTCTTAATCTTTACTTAAATCCCACCCTTTCAGAGGACTGGCGGTAACTACGTTGCAAACATATGACGCCAAATTTCTACGTCGGAGCCGGTCTTTGGGCAATTTTCATAAAACGATTTTCTACATCGAAGAAGGTTTTAGGGTAATAATAGATGGACGACTTTCTACTCTCAGCTTGTTCGCCGGGAATGTAATTTCAATTGAATCTTGCATCATTTTATATTCATTGTTCCCTTAACAACGTCAGCAGATCGTAATATATATTTAGCCCATGTTATTTTAGTTCCCTTGCACCTGTTCTGTCCATTATCTACATAAATTTCCCTAATGGCGTCAAATAACTGACCACGTCATACAACATCTAATTGAAAGTTGTCAGCTCCATCTTCACTTTCTTATTCCTCTTGCAAAATATGCATTTGATTTCAACCATAAAATGACCCAACACATTTCATGGCCAGCGGCATGTTTGCTGAATTAAAACACGCTGCAAAAAGAATTAAAACATATCAACCATAATCATTCAGCTTACTGGATATATTTATTCACATACCTAATATCTCAGAGAGCTTGGTTTACAGATTCCACAAAAACATTGACGAAATAAAAAATGAAAGCAAAATGTAACAGGATACCAGCTGCGCGGTCCGGCGTTGCTCGGACTATCTTTAAAAAGCGGTTCAAACATTCCGTCAAAAAAATCTTGAAAAAAAAATTGTTATTTTTTAAAAAAATTATACCGCGTCCTTGCGAAATGAATCGTCTATCCCATTCCGCGATTATTTTTTTTGTCCAACTTTAGTACGAAGAGAAGGAGAGAACATGACGTTGCTCGGGTTTCATATTTTTCATATTCCCGCCTCCAAATTATTTTTCTACAAATATATTGCCTTCTCTTTCTAGAGCTCTCTCCTTTGTATTCTATACTGTTGATTTAAAGCTTTCAAATCAAGCCTATTTATTGCTTTAAAACAGTATGCCTTGAAAGAAAACACGAGAGGTCTGGAAAAAGAAATTTTCTTTTAAACAATAAACCGTATAATAAAAAAAAACAACTTTAAAATGAATGAAATTACATCAGGGTATTAAAACCGACTCTGACTACAGCATTATTTTTAGCCGCCTCTGACTCCTCCAAAAAGAGCCACTCCTCTATTCTCCATCCCTGATGTAATTAAACATATGTAACTACCATTTATTCGAACTGAAGTACATATATACGCGTGAAGCAAGATGCACTGCAGACATGAAATCTCATAGTAAAGCCTCACGGGAAACAACGTTTTTTGTAATAACCCTATTTGAGCGAATTAATTTTCCCCGTTTCTTTGCATCAATTACCGAAACCCACACACAACGCCATCCATATTCCAGGTTCATCTTTCAACAAAGAAAGAGAAACACGCAATTAAATATTTGTTTAAACATTGAAAACGGGTTGAATTGCGCTTCAACAACAAAAAGCATTGTTGTAAATTAATTTTTAATTAATAACTTTTTTACTAATTAAAATTTTGGAATTTAAATGGTCAAAACGGATTCCTTGGATTATTTCCCATCTTTTGGTACTTTCAGCGGGCTACTATGTTCAGCGGTTCCTGAGACGATAGCCTCACATACAAAATAGTGTAGATAACTAGCTGTATGGCGCGGCGTTGCACGGGCTATCTGGAATAATTCGTCATTCCCGGGCTGAGAGAAGAAGTGAGGTCACGTGACACATGTAGACATTCTCTCCTAAATAAAAGGAAAGGGTGGTTCAAACATTCCGTCCCCACTCCATCTATATTGCATTGTTGAGAAATCCATATTGCATTGTTGCTGTTTTCAACAAGGAAACAGAAACACGCAATTAAATATTTGTTTAAACAATGAAAACGGTTTGAATTGCTCTGTAACATTGAAAAGTATTGTTGTAAATTAGTTTTTAATTAATATCTTTTTTACTAATTAAAATTTCGGAATTTAAATCGTCAAAATGGATTCTTTGGATTATTACCCATCTTTTGCTATTTTCCGCGCGCTTCACGGTTCAGCGGCTCGTGAGAAGATAGCCTCACATACATACATACATACACGTCGAATTTCAATAGTGTAGATGTAGTTTTCAACAATAAAAGAGAAACACAAATTAAGTATTTGTCTAAACAATGAAAACGGTTAGAATTGATTTGAAACAATGAAAAGTATTGTTGAAAATTATTCCAATCCTCCATTATTCCTATTTTCAAAAGTTTCAAGTTTCTTTCCAGTAACAATAACTATTCTTTTCTGCATGAGTCTTCTATGTAAAGGAGCATATAATTTTGGAGGATACATTCTACTAGAAGACAGTGCTATGACTTGATTTCATGCTCAAGGCAAATGGTTCGATTCATTCTGTGGTCCTATAAGACTCTCCTTCAAGGAATGCTGTCTTTTCATGATTGACTTGATTTCATGCTGAAGGTATGAAAAGAAAGAAAACGGTAATAATTTTAGATTACCTGTGATGTGTTTAGTTCTTGTTAGATACAAGAACTAAACACAGCACAGGTAATTTTTAACACTATTTTATAATTTTTGTATTCATCATAATAGTTAAAAGACTATTTCAGTGCTTCCTGATCGTATTTCTGCGTGAATAAAAAATTATATGATCGAAAATAATTGAAAAGATTCTAGACGGTAAAAGTAACCTATTAAAGTTTTCTTAATTTAATTACTAATTTTGCATTTGAAATAAAAATAAATCGAAATAGTCTTGCTGAAGGTTCAGTTAAAAACTACCAGAAAATTAAAAGAGTTCTGAAATTATTTATTATATATATAATTTCCTTATGTTCATCTGCATATTTAATCACATGTATTAAGCTGGGTAACATGAATTCATCTAAAAATGCTCTAATTAAATTAAATGTTCACATGTATATTTTGATTATTATCGTGATTATATATATCCTAGTAGTAGTATAATAAAATAATAAAATACTTTGGTATTGAGAAATAAGAAAAAAATCATTTAGCTTATTGGATGACATTTTTGTTAATTAATTTTATTAATTAATAATTAATTACCAAGTCGAGACACTTGGTTAGGTTTGAGATAAAAAATATTGGAACTTCCAGGTTTTCGTACAATTTTGGCGAGAGTTTACGCTAACCTTAAAATTGATGAATTTGGTGGCAAGTATATTCCCACACAGCCTTATAAAGGGTTAAATGCAAATAAATCAAAACAATTTTATACAAAATGGAAACGAAAATTTTAAAAAATTTAAATGCAACCTAAATACTCTAATGTGTGGTAAAGTTTTATTAATAAATTTTTATTTGTGAAAATTTGTTATCGTGATAGAGCAGAAAGGAGATTGGCTAAAAATGTGTGAGTGTTAATAGCCTGTAGCCAATTGAGATCTAGTGTTTAGGCATTATCTAAAAAAAATAATAAATTAACCCATAATAAATAAACCCATGGCCTAAATAGAGTCGACCCTAAACAATTAATGTCTGGTATCATATAAGACTCATTGTATTTTTTGAATCGCACATTTGTCAGTGTTTGTACATGTGTGTATGTGCTTAGTATATCTAGTTGTCAGTCAAACGTTTTCTCCATTATAGATTGTTTTGGCTCGTCTTGGGACACCCGTGACATATTACAGAGAAGGACTAGAGAAATGTATACAGTGCTTCATAACGGGATGGATTTGATTATTTCCAATTTAGATTCTGGAATTCCGGAAGTTTTGAAAAACCAAGTATCCTCATCTAACATATCAACTTGTAGACTGAGTTCAGAGTTGGACTTTGTGCGTAGAAAATCAGAACTGTACCATAAGATGAGAAACAACATGGAATCATACCAAAAAGAAGTTGCTGACAAGCCGACCCAGATAAAAGACGTATTCATGATGGAACTCGATGTTCTACTGTCCGATTTGGAACCTGTCCATCCTCCAACTAAAGTATCTGAAACTGGTAAGACTATTTGCACTTTTTAAATACTATAATTCCGTAAGATGTTGCATATGTATAATTTCGAACTATGATTTGAACACAATCGGGACTTTTAAAGTTATTTGGATGTCTATATTCAGGTTACGCTAAAGACAAGCGAAGTCAGAAAGATAAAGAGGGAAAGATCCAGCATTTCCTTGAAATGTCTAAAATATATAATTTTATGGTTCCTTTTCAAAGTCCTTATCGAAGAAAAAACTTTTTTCTTCGAAAAGAGTGGGAACACTGTAAAATATCTTGTGCACTGACCTTGTGTAATGTATCTCGTCATCTGACTGCAGTTTAACCCTGATATCTTGTGCATATCGTATGCATCATGTAAACTGCCAAGAATTGTAGTTGTATCCAAGAATAATGTACTTGTATATTAGGTATCTCGTCATCTGACTGCAGTTTGAAGTTATGAGGTCTGTCCTAAAGTAGTCCTCATATTGCTTCAGAACAGAATGTTACTAAACAAAACTTAATTCTGAGACAGTTTGGTGAGAAAGGGGTTTGGTTGGTCCTCTTTATACGGATGGGTTGCATTTGTTGGCTGCTTGTGGAATGCCGCGATGGTGCCCATGTTGCAAGTACCATAGAGCCTATATTTGCACTACTAGGTGACTTGCAAGTGTCTGCGAACTGGTTTCTTTATTATTGATCGATAGTTTTCTTGTGCTCCGATGATGACATTCATCTAAAACTGAAATTATATTTTATGTAATACAAAATAATTCTTTTTATATAAATTTATATATTCTGTACTAAAATTTATTATTCGATGTAAGATATAGAATAGCTGAAATGAAAATTATTTTCCTGTTTATAATTTTAAGCAATAATTAGTGTTTTGACATAATTTTTTTCCACATAATATTCATTGATTGTTTTATATATTTATGTATACGAAGAGAAAGTATTGTAATCGTCAAAAAATTCGAACTCGAGATTTTTACGAATCTCCACGTTTTAGACCTCCCCCGAGTCCGAAAAACACAATTTTGGAATTATGTCTCCCGCTAGTTTAAAGTAGTGGTTCATGCTTGTTTTAAAAAATAATTTGATATCTGTACTTCATGTATAACGAATGTACCAAAATAATTTATATGTATTTCTTAAATAGCAATTTCTGTTTTGTAGCAATCCAGAAACCGCCAAAGAATCTGCAGTTTTCTGTTGGGAATCTACATTCATGAAGATTTAGGTAGCTGCTTATTGCACTTGTTTTTTATTTAGATAGATATATAGCACTTAAGTTTATATACACAGACTACAAAATTATTAGTCTGTGTATATGTACTAATAATTACAAAATTATTAGTCTAATATAGCACTAAGTTTATATACACAGACTAATAATTATAAAATGTATAATTATATAATTATTGTTAATTATTATAATTGTATAATTATAATAATTATTATAATTATATAATAATTATTAATTATTGTTAATTATTATAATTGTATAATTATTATATTAATAATTATAATTGTATAATTATAATTATATAATTATTATTGCTAATAATTATATAATTATTAGCAATGTGTATATAAACTTAGTGCTAATTAATAATAACAGCACTAAGTTTATATACACAGTTTATATAATTTAGATAGATATATTATTAGCAGTCCATTAGATGTTACTGTTGAAATTTATATCAGAATAGGTCACCCAGAAAAGGAAAGATCCATACAAACATTATTTCAAACTTATACTTATTTCAGCTGTACGTACTGTTACATGTCTGGGTTAAAAGATTACTGTAAATGACAATTACAATAGAGTCCTGCTAATCCGGACTAGATGGAACCGGACCCTGTCCAAATTAAATGGAGTTTGTCTTAATGTATGTAATACAAGTTTTATATGGGTAAAACTATAAAAGTCGTATGTTTTTAAAGTTATTATGTATGTATATAAAGTTGTATGTTTTTTTCATAAGCACATACAACTTTTCCTATAGATCAATTTTTGTTTCACTGCTACTGTATACATAGACCTAAGTTTTTAACATGCGAACTGATGTAGAATTAACAAAACATATCATCTTTGTAGATAATTAAAATTCAAAATTTATTGGTTGTATATCCTGATTTTTTTTAAAATCCTGTCCAGATTAGCGGGACTACTGTAAGTCTTTGAGTGAAATATTTTTAATAGTTCAGTTTTAATTATGATGATGAGAGGGATTTCGTTTGAAAATGTCTTCATCTTGAAAACTTTTCATGTTTTATTCTCTATTTATTAGGAATCTATAAACTAGCCAATTAAATTGTTTTAATAACTTCATATTTTCTTAAAGCTGTCTATTCTCCTGATGTGAAGCTTTCAAAAGCAACTCCTCTCAGAAAAACAACAGTTTTAAGTCGAGCAGTGGATGAGGATAACATTTCCATTCAATTTTCTTGTTTCATATTTTACGTCACTAATTTTTTGATTTTTCCTGTTTAAAATATAGTAATATATAAAAAAACACTTTAAATATTAAATAATGCTTATGTATAAAAAGAGTTTTAAAAAATAATTTTTAGGTACGCGTGTGCGGGGTGGAGACTTGGAGAGCGCGTTTCGCGGAGTAAATCGGATAATGCTGGGGTCAAGATGGGAGTGACTGGTAGCGGATGGATTTGCTTTGCGTGGTGCGATCGCGAATGACAGGATTTAAAATGAAATGTTTTTGGAGTGGTCAAGAACGCAATTCAGATGTAGTGAATTTCATTTGGTGGTAATTTATTTTTAAATCTGTAGTCACTCTTGTAATGCTAACCATAACTGACAGTGACTGACGTCAGAAACAGTGCCCACTGAAGCCTTTTAAAGACAGTTGAGATCAAGCGATGGCACGTGCTGCGTCCCGTGAACAAAATTAGATTACCCTGTAAATGCCATAAAAAACATCTCCAGGCTTTGGGGGGCTCCGTTAGTTGCGAATCAGGCCCTGGTCAAGCCTAACTGCGCAATAATGAAACTGATGAAACGAACCTTCTTTGGCCACATTCTTATTCGGTTGATCGCCGATGCGGCTCATGGCATCGGCCAGCCGCATCATCAAGGAAATCCAAGGGCGGCGTGGCATGGACGAGGAATCCGAGGGACTGCTCCAAGAGCTCGTCTCTCGAAGAGACAACCTGTCACGATGGATGTCCGTCAGTATCGGCAGGCTCGTGGATTCTTGCACCTGGGGCACCGGTTTCACATTTCTCTGCCTTTTCTCCGGTTTCAGCGCATGTGCCTTGTTGAATATTCTCATTTTCGTTTCCTGGAACAAAACAAGGATAAGAGATTTGTGGGTGTCGTTTAAGGCTAAAGGTAAATAGTTCCAACTAGTGTAACACTTATTTATTTAGAGTTACGTTTGCACACAGTTTACACAAAATAATTTTAAGAAATGGAACAAAGTTAACGAAGAGTCTTAAACCTTAGCCTTAAAGCGACCCCCAAAAATCTGTTTGAACGAAAATGAGAATATTCAACAAGAAGCATCCTGAAACCGAAAACGAGAATGTGAAACCGATTCGGTGCAAAATCTACGAGCCTGCCCGGACATCCATCGTGACAGGTTGTCTCTTCGAGACGAGCTCTTGAGCACCCTCATTCTCTCAGCTAGGATGCTATGATATGCCCGAGCTGTTTGCGATCACAGACAATGGCCAAGAAGGTTCTTTCATCAGTTTCTTGCGCATTAGATAGTAATGCAGGTTGAGCGACGGGCCTGATTCGCAACTGCAGACCCCCTAAAGCCTGGAGATGTTTTTTATGGCATTTACAGGGTAATATATATTTTATTTGGCATGTCGTGAGTGTAAGTACCAGGTAACACTACCAGGCAGTTTAAAATACAAAATAGCTTTAATCCAGTTTACTTAAAAAAAAGCATGCTGCTGTCTTGCAGCTTACACACTTGACACCATCCATTCGACTGCTTCTGTTTTAAAAAAAACACAAATGAACAATATATATAATTGTAACAACCAATTAACTAGTGACGTAACTCGGCTACGTCACAATAAACTAATGAGATGCGTTTCATTCAGTGACTGAACAATCTGATTTGAATTTCCAACATTCATTACTCAGTCACTGAATCCTTTTGAATATAGCCTTTATTACTGAAAAATTTTCTTTACAAGAGGTTTTGTTAAGAAATCGCCAAAATTTTCTTAGAATTTAGATAATTGGTTCAAATTCTTTATCATATAACTTTTCGAACAAATTTATATTTTATGTCAATATGTTTAGTTTACTATTCTCAATATTATTATTCGAAAATGAATAGTTCTTGGCTGTCACAATACAATTCCGGCATTCTGAAATCAATTAAATTAAGTTCTTTAAAATTTAGAATACCAAATAATACATTTTACACTTTCTTATTGCTATAAATTCAGCTTCATTGAGCTTAAAGAATACATTTTTTGCTTCTGAGATTTCAAGTTATTGGTACATTTCAATAACATAATATATAATCACTGGTAGAATGTCTATCATTTAACTTGCATCCCCAGCTAGAATCTGATACATGTTAACCTGGTATTATGAGTAACAGAAAGATTTTATTTTATTACATTGTATTACACTAAATTTAAAATATCAACAACAATAGTCCAATGATTGATACGTATATCCATTACAAAATTGTGACATTGTGTTTGACAGAAAATCAATATCTGGCCTGGACTTATTCGCAATAAACGATAGGCATCCAATTAATGTTTAATACGGAATCTGTCTCATAAGTTTCTATTATCTCATTTTCTTTTATACTCTATCAGGTAAAATACAACCTACTTTCAAGGTAACGTAATTCCCTTCTTGGTAAATTTTTAGATCTAGTCTTGGTTGTTCTTATATGTATTCTGATGCAAATACACAGAATCCCTATTCGCTCAAAATTTACCAAATGGTATCTAACTGAGTCCCAACTCTGTTGTTTCCAATTAATTTTTTTATATTAAGATTGAATCATCAAGATCACTTTTGCATTTGCTGAAAACGACAATGTCATCACATATACCAATAAAATACAATTACTTTTTAGTATATGAACCATTACAAACTCATTTTGAGAAATCCAAGTCCAAATAAAATTTCATTTATGTCAATATTCCATTTCTGCCACTATGAAGACCATTAACCTACTCTTACCAACCTGCAAACATATTACTTCGCATCCTTTTGACCAAATCCGGTTGCTGCATGTATCAGGATATCGGGTTTCCATACAAATATGCTCCTTTTCAACAATCTCATGATATACATACTAACATAATCAAAAAATTGATCCTCATCCAAATCTATTAAATCATTCATCAAATACATCATCTAAGATCAATTATGGTCTACTCTTTACCTGATCTCATTCTTGTTTGATTATTGTATACTTTGATCTACAACCTAAAACTTTCATGTTTCGATTTTGGTTCAACGATCCCAAACCTTTCTATTCTGCATTAATTTGTCTCCTCGCAAGCTTAGGCCCATTTCTCTGTCGGAAATTTGAGGTTTCTTAAAATGTTTTGAGGATTTCAGTCATGTATATCTGTGTTGAAAATATCTTTGCAAGCTTGACTTCATCTGCGAATCTGAACTAGTTTCATTGATCACATTCCGATTTTCTTCTAGACTGCATTTGTTTGTTGTTGAGTTTAAGTTAACGGTTGGATCAATCTAATGTTTGTTTCTCTCAATACATTTTAATATCTCATTTATGGATCGTTCCATAGAACGACCGCGACTCAGCATATACATGCTCAATCCCCAAAACATTTAAAACTCAAATTTCTCCGAAGAATAGGACTACAGAGAGAAAGAACTAATCAACAGATCTAACTAAAATTCATATAGGTCTAGAGATCGTTCTTTACTAGGAGGATAATAAGTATATAACCTATCTATCCTTTACTTTTTTTCCTGAGTTTTCTAATCTTATCCAAGTTGGAAATATCTGGATAGGGTTTTTTTCGGTGAACTCAAGATTTTTTTTCACCCTGTGCCTGATTCACAATATCGTTATTTAAATTTTGATCCAGTTGATATATAGCATAGTCATAATGTTTAACTTACCAAACAAAGTTTTCACGCCATTCTTCGTTCATCAATTTTAACATGGACAACATTCTACGACTTTTCACTTCTTCTTCTTCATCCATTCATTCAGTCATGTGAATACATTCACCGGACTTTTCCTTTCTTCTTTGTGAATGAGAGAGGATACAGGGTAACCATACCTGTATCCTCTTCTATATCTAACATCTTCTAATTTCCAATTTTTAACTTTTGGTTTGTAATTTTGTTTCTATTAACTGTTGGTACATACACATATGTAGTGACCAGATTACGACAATGTCAATGGAGTGGTTTATGTCCCACATATTTCCATCGCGTTTTCCCTCTGTTATGACTACACCGATTTTTAGTATGTTATGTAGACATGCAGAATGCTTCCGCCCAAAACCTGTTAGCCACTATCTTGCGCATAGTTCTGACCGCTTCCATACTTGACCTATTGAATCTTTCCAGCTATACATTTTAATTCGGTGTATAGAAAGATGTTTAAATTTTAATACCAAATCTCTTAAAATGTCTCAAAAATCTTTGTGACAAAACTCCATTCCGTTGTCTCGACACTTTTAAGTTTCCTTTCTAATTCGCGTTGTACCCTAGATGGTACTCTTTAAAAATTGAAAATCTTCACTTTGCTAGAGAAATGCACCATCCTTTTCTAGAAAAAAATGATCATATGGACAAAATTTTACTTCCACTCTAAAATTAACAAGGTGCAGGTCCCCATAAATCATGTGGACTTCGTCAAACAGACTTTGTTACTCGTTTGTACACATAATTCTTTTTTCAGAACGTTCTTATTGCTTTACCACATTACAAACTATACAAGTTCATACTACCTATTTTAATATTTACTTTCTCAACAGCCCTTTAACCGATTTATTTTTGCACATATCCTTAATAGTGAGAGGAACTATCAAACATGGCATAATCTCTTATGGATTAAATTATCCTCTACTAGTATACAATTACACCTGTCTAAAAAGGGATAACCTGATACTATATAAAGTATATCTTGCAAAACTGAAAAGAAATATTATTAGAATGACATATACGCATAGCACATCATTAATTAACAGATTATTTCCTGCTTTGTCCATTCTTGCTCCGCATAATTAGATTCCTCCTAATGTTTGGAGTATAAAATACAATCTTTTAAAAGTTGTTTTAACATTACCTTTAATCGTCTTTAACAATAAGTCAATATCATCAATTCTACTTCCTCTGGGTTGACTTCTTGACTGGAAGAGGGCTTTTTGTCGTTGTTATTTCCTTAAAGTTCTTGAACCAGTCACTTTCATGGCACAAAAAGTAGGGAAGTAGCTGCGGTATCTATATGGGAACTGATCCCAGTCGTCAGTACTCCAAAAGCTTGATTAGTCCCACAGAACGAAGTTTCCGATGCAGCTTGTTTCTTTTCTTTATTCCTTCTTACCATAACATTTAGATGCATCGTGTGTCCTTTGGGAACAAAAGAATCACCAAAACGGCCCCCCATTCGCGCAGGGTAACTGATGATTTTCCTGTATTGACCAGGGTTTCTTGGAAAGGTCCAACACTGCTCACTGCGTTCAAAGATTTCTTGCGGATTTCACAGACAGAAATGATCCAAATTGTTACACGCATTCTCTCTGCATAATCTAGATTCAAATCCTTCTGCCTTCAGTTGAATTCGTCCGGCTTGAATTTGATTGTTTTCAACTTCCCGATGGTTAAATTAATCCTTCAAATGTAGAGGTTTGAACTAAATGATCATACTCGGCTGGCAATCTTCACAACCAAGCTATGTACGATTAAAGTTCAGGAATTTCAAACCGCTGCTTGAGTTTTCTTCTCTCATCGACTCGTTGCAAAAGATTCCAATGGTTTCTTCTGGATTAAACGAGCTCGAAAAAAATTCATCGACTGCCAATCGGGCTTTTTTGGAAGTTGGTTCCGAAATTTGTTTTTCAAAATGTTCCATGCTTCTTTACCATCTGTTGTGTCGGATTAACTAGGAAGGAATTTTCTTTCGTGCCTTGGCCAATTAGCAATGTAACATCTCTGCTTTCTCGAACATACTCCGAATTTTTCTTTCTCGGTAGCTTGTTCAGGAACATGGCATCTTCAGTATGACTCCAATAACACGATCCATCGCTTTGACCTTCATGTCTTCTTCATGAGGTATAGTAGAACCATCCAACTGGGAGATGCAAATGGCGCGAACTCCTCGGCATATTCTCTTCCAGTCTGCTTTATGAACTAAACAAACAGGCACAATCGCTTTCGGTTTAATTTAAACGGCGGTGTTAGCCAAAGCATCTGGCAGAAAAGAGTACGGGATCCCGCACGGTAACTTACCAACCACTGTTGGCAATATATAAGTAATTGTAATTGCAGGTAATAACGCCAGATACCCAGGCAGTTTAAATACAAAATAAGCTTTAATCCAGTTTGCTTAAAAAAAGACATGCTGCTGTCTTTTGCGGCCACACTCACTGACAGCCATCCGAACAATTATTTGTTTTGCAGCTTTAAATGGTAATATATGGTTGTATCAGCTTAGACTAATTGCCGTAACTTCCGGCTGCGTCTGAAATAATAAATCAGCCGGATACGTTTCATTCAGTGACTGGTGGAATTTCATTTGAATTCCAACAATTTTTTGTATTTGTCATTTGATATACAATATGAACTCGGTATATTCAATTTAAAATCAAGAATCGTTTACATTTCAGAAGGGACTCTTCTGAGTAAGAAATGAGAATATTCAACAAGGCGCATGCACTGAAACCGGAGAAAAGGCAGGAGGTGGCAACGGTGCCCCAGGTGCAAGAATCACAGTCTGCCTTTATTGCGACGGACGTTCATCGTGACAACAGTTGTCTACTAGAGACAGAGAAAGCTCTTGGAGCAACCCCTCCCGATTCCTCGTCTTGCACCGTCTCTGGGATGTTTTTTCTAATTTTGTTCTTTGTCATTTGATATACAGACATGGACTCAGACACTTCAATTTAAATCAAGAATCGTTTACATTCCAGAAGAGGAGCTTTCTTCTGAGTAAGAAATAGTATATTCAACAAGGCGTATGCGCTGAAACCGGAAAAGGCAGAAAATGTGAAAACCGGTGTCCCAGGTGCAGAGAATCTGGAATGCCGATGCTGACAGACGTATCAGCTCGTGACCGGGTTGTCTAGCTAGAGACGACTCTCTTTAGAAACCCCTCCCGGATTCCTCGTCATGCCCACGCATAAATCCTGCAGGATATTTTTTTTTCTAATTTTGTTTCTTTGTCATTTGATATACAAGGGCCATGGCTCAGGTATATTCAATTTAAATCAAATAGTCGTTTACCATTTCAGAAGGGAACTTCTTCAGTAAGAAATAAAGGAGATGTGAACAGATATGCTGGCTTCAGAGAAAATGCAGAGAAATGAAACCGGTTGCCCCAGGTGCAGAATCCACGAGTCTGCCGATGCGATGACATCCATCGTGACGGTTGTCTCTTCGAAAGACTTGAGCTCTTGGAAGCGCCTCAGTTCCTCGTCCATGGCATACGTCTCTGGGATGTTTTTTTTCTATTTTTTGTTCTTTGTCATTTTGATATACGAGGGCTGTGCTCGAAGATATTTAAATCAGAATCGTTTATTCAGAAAGGAATATTTAGTAAATGAAATATTCAGCAGGCGCATGCTTTGAAGCCTTAGAAAAAGACAGAAAAATGTGAAAAGCAGTGCCCCAGTACTTTTTTCTTTTCTCCTTTGCTTTGTGAACCCTTCCCCGTGAAAGTCTGTACGTCACTGTACTGTTTGTGCTTTTTTTTCCTTCTACTCCCCTCCGTGCGGAGCCAGTGTTGCATTCAGAAAATAAATTGCCCGCGTGAATGGAACAGTTCGGGCCTTAAATTCTGGCACTCTATGTTAATATTTTAGAAAAACTCTTTCTGTTTTCAGTTAAGTTGACTTTCGGATATAGATGCCGGACAATCGAGAATTTACTGTAGTTTTTTCATTCTACACAGTTTGTTCGGGTAAGCTTAATCTTATTCAACAGACTTGGTAGTTAGATATTCTGGAAAACAAAACAATATATATGTGGAATTCAACTAATTTTGACATTTATGACTTGTTACTCCATCATTTCTTTTAATTGCTAGAATATTTTGTGTACTTGCTCATTAGATGGCTTTTACTCTCAAATGAGATCCTGAATCAATATTGATCATTTACATACTATATGAAAGTTTAGTAGAAAATCTCATTCACATGCAGGAATGTAAAAATAAAAAAGCACGAAAAAAGAGCCTATGATCAATTATTTTAGTTTTCTTTCTTTTTGTTTTTTTAACTTTATTTTAACAATTCCTTTCATTTTGATCTCATAAATAAAGTATGCAAAATATATTCTTAAGGTAGAAAAAGCATTAACCAACACACTTCAAAATAAATAGAAATTAGTAGATGCAAAATCTTTTAAGTAAAGAAAGTCTTTCGGTATAAAAACGTTTTCTCAACATCAAGAAAATACCTAAAAGTTATATATAGGAAGATAACGATAATTCTGGTATTCTCCTTTTCGCGTATGTGTCTAGAGAATCAAAGCGTACATGTGCACACGGTGGCGAATCTCCCAGGGAGGGGCTTCTGACTTCACTTAGCGCACACAGACTGAATTCTTGATTGTTGTTTTAATGTGTTCTCTTTTTTTGCCAAAAAAATAATGGAACGTGACAATGTATTGCTTTCTACTACGTGACGGCTCAGTTCCCTACTTTTCCCTAGTTTCCACACTTGTATGTGTGCGTTGAGCAATCAACCATTTTTGTACTAGTTATTTCAGTATGTTTTTTTAATTAAATTATCAAGAATGTATATAAAAGTAAAAGTATAGAAATAAGTGAGAAAATCCTAAATTGTTAAAGTATTTTTGATTTACATTGCATAGGGTTTTGTCATTAAATGCCGACGATACAAAAATTGTATGACTTCAGCCCTCCCAGACTGAATCCTGATATTATGCACTTGATCCTGTGTGTATCTAATTTTGTAGACAGACTCATCTAATCTGTGACACATGGCCAGATCGCTGACCATCAGCTGAACTCTGTAGATGAAATTATAATACAGATCGTGTTTATGCAGTCCAATTATATAAGAAAGTAGGATATTTTACCTAGTTTTGTAATTTTGTCGATTTTTTCAGCATCTTTTTATTATTGAAACAAGGAATTTGTATTTAGAGAAGAAATGTAGACAAAATTGACTATTCTTTCTGTCTTACACTAAAATATTTCCATAAAGTTCTAGGATCAAATGTTCTAGCCTTTGGGATATTTGGCTCTATATATAGAGGTATTAGAACAAATCAACACAAAAGCATGCGAACTCGGCGCTAAACGGCACCTGTCGGTTGTGGATGGCAGTATGTATTATTGAGAAACTTTATTGAAAAAGCAAAAAAAAAAAAAAAAATTACAACATTGGGATATAAATACACTTGAAGAGACATAATTACATGAGCAAGAAGAATAAAAACACAGTGAGGATTTAATCCGAGTATTATAATAAAGTATTACAAGGGGAATTTATCCAAATTTGAGTGCAGTGAAAAGGGTTGAATGTTTCATTTAGTTACATTTTTCATACAGTTGGAGCTTCATGATTTGGGGCACATTGGTGGTGGTATGATACGACGAAGAAGAAAAGTAATGTAGCACAACCGTTTATATGATGAAAATTGTCGCGACCATCTAAAATCGTGGGACTGGTTTTTGTTCTCTCTTGTGTGTATTTATACTGAGGGATCTAGCTGGGGTATTTACTCAGGGTTGGCGGTGATAGTGAAGGGTAATTTTCAGTGTTGTGGGAGCTTGTTGATGTTTTTTAAGTTGTGGTGTGCTGCTGCTCAACTGGGAATTCTTCGGACTTCACGGATGTGGAGGTGAATCTTTGGGAGTATCTATTTCTGGCTTGGAGTATGTGACGGTGTTGTATTTTGACTTTTTTAATTAGGTCTTCTAGATAGTCGCCAGGTATTGATTAAGTTATCATATTTCGTCTTGAGAGTTTTTCTGGATGGGCATGTCACCAATGGACTATGGTGTGGGCTTGGCGTTCGCGTGGTGATAAGAATGAGTGAGTGGCATCTCTCGTTTGCATAGTGAGAGGATTTCCCTATTTCCCCATCCGTCTGTAGGTGGAGACCGAATCTCTTGGTGGCATGGGGAAGGGCCATGGCCAGTGGCAGGTGGATGCATTCTCTTCTGGACCAGTGCGGCTGTTTGTTAGATATTTTCGGTATAATGCTGTAAGGCGATCTGCCCGTCACCATTGTCCCACTCAGCTTGTAACGCGAGTGAGAGCTGTAGAGATTGTTTCTTTAGGAAGCTTTTTTTTGGGAATGGAAGGCTGGCTGGAATTCCATCCGTGGTTGCCTCCTTCGCAGGGTATCTGCTATTTCATTGCTGCCTTTATGCCTGTGTGCTTTAACCCAGCCAGGAGCCTGATTCTGGCATTTTCAGAAGGGGTCATTTGTGCCTCTCTTGAGGTGATTTTGCTCTTCAAGGATTTAAGAGCTTGGAGGCTAGACTCACTGTCCATCAGATGTTGACATCTTCGTTTACGATGTTAGCCCACTCGATGGCTGCTTTGAGGCTAGCATTTCTGCTTGGAACACAGTGTTGGCTGGGCTCAGCAGCCTTCAGGTTTTAGTGATGGCAGCTTCATTTGCAATGACACAGAAAGCGCTGCCGTTTGATCGTTTATCTTTGAGCCATCTGTTGGCCTGCCTTCAGTTGGCGTTCTATTGGAAAAGAACTTGTCCTCCATGTGCAATTCTATCTTCAAGGCTAAAAAAAGTGCTGGAATTATTGTTGAGTGGTGGTGATGGCGTATCGTAGCTTTCATGGTCAAAATGGGTACGCAACTAGTATTGTCAATTTCTACCCAGGCGGCTACCCAGCACCCGCAGTGTTGATTGCATTTTGGCTTTAATGTGAGAGGCGGCATCGAACTGACCTTCGACCTGGAGCTGCCGTTGGGGTGGTGTTATGCACGCCCCTGATATTAATGAGCAAGAAGAAACTTTCTTTGGATAGAACACAG
>BGPR01002828.1:47212-118605 GCA_013235015.1 Araneus ventricosus | reverse complement strand
TTTTTTTTTTTAAATTTTGAAACATTGTCAGATAGGAAGAACAACTTTTAAGTTTTCACCCCATTCTTCGAACTTCCACCCATATTAATACGAGAAGGCCCGAGTTTGGTAGATTCAAGACTTTTTTTTTAGTTTAAATCATAAGTCTAAACTGTGATTCCAGGAATTAATATTCATATATATTTAAAATAATTGGCAAAGCCCGAGAACTAGTCCCCCAATTACTGGGCCTATTTCTACAATTTTTATTTCATATGAAAACTTATGACTCCCCCCCAGATATGTCATCAATGGTCACCTGTTCCCCGCCATTCTCCAGTTTTAAGAGAAATTGAATAACCACTACTTTATGTATATTCTCTATGAACTGACCCAAGTACTGAACTGATTACGTCCCTTTTATTGCCGGTTAATTTTGTCACTCTGCAAGCACTGCTAACCAATCAGAATGCTGCAAGTTTAAAATATTTTTGATTTGTATCTGCTTCAATCAACATTGCACCTCAGGAATATAGCAAAATACCTATTGAACAGTTGGAAACTTTGCTTATCATGATATCATACTGCATTTATGGTTCTGAAAATTTTTATGCAGAAATTCATGACAAAGTTGTGCAAAATATTAAAACTCGAAATGGTGTTTTTTTTTTCATTTTTAGCCTGTTTCATTAATCCATGTGCAGTATTTAAAACTGAAAAAAGTAATGGTTGCAGATCACCAGGGCCAATGCGGAGCATGGTGGATGCTGGTAGTTGGTTTTAACTATCATTTAAGCTTCCATAAAGGAAGCTTAAATGATATGCCAACTTGGACATCATTCTGTCCAAACAAATAGAAATGACAAATGATGTCCAACTTGGACATCATTCTGTCATTTCTATCTGTCCAAATTCGAGGAACGAAAATGCTTCTGTTTTTCATTTATGAATACAGAATACAACAGAATATACTTAAGAATACAACAAAGATAAATATTTTATTCTAAAATTCATAAATGAAAAACAGAAGCATTTTCTTATATTCTGTTATACTTGAAATTTAAAAACTAGCTTTGTAATTTGTGTTGTCTGGCTATATTTAAAATTGATTATAAAACTTTTCAAATTTTCCATCTTAGGTCCCTTATCTGTGCATGTGCTATTTTTTTTAATTGATTTTTCTTTTAATTCTAGAGTTTTTGCTTTCCGAATCTTCGCAACTTAAAAAAATGAGTGATCTGGGCATCAACGTCGTTTCTTATGAATTTATTGAAACCATCCAGCAAGGTTTGGATGTCCATCAAAGCATTAAGAAAACATTACTATCCACTTGGGGAGATGATGTAATTTTTTTTTGTTTCTTTTTTATCAATCATAGTCTATTATACAAAATACATGCATTTTTTATGCAATAGTTTTTTACAGTTAATGTACTAAATTTAAAAAAAAAAAATTCTTAACAAAGCTGCAAAAAATTTAATTTATTATCATTATTTAATTTATTACAAAATTAACTTAGTAAGTCTGATTTATTATAAGCTTTTGCAGTTAAAGTTTATTATTAAGATATATTTTAATTGTCTGCTGTAGAATTAAACAATAATGATAATTACATTCTACTTTTGTTTATATCCTTTGGAAAATAAAGCTGCAATATTAAAGAATTTGGTGAAAAATATGTATTTATATATAGATGAATGCAGATATTATGAAATTGCAGTTAAATCTTTAAAAAATCAACAGATATTGGTCAAGTTTAATGATTTTGTGAAAATCTGCTAAATAACTACAAATTGAATTGAAGACAAAATGCAAATTCTTAAAAAATCTACAGGATATTTAAAGAAAAAAATAAAAATAATTTTTTTGCAGATTTTATTAAATTAAATTGAAGAAAAAATGCAGTTTTTTCCTGTATTTAAAAAATCTGCAGAATATTTAGAGAAAAATATAATAAATTTTTTTGCAGATTTTATGCAGATTACATTGAAGAAAAAAAAATGCAGATTTTTTGCTGTCTTACAAAAATCTGCAGAATATTTAGAGAAAAATATAATAAGAAAATTTTATGCAGATTAAATTGAAAAAAAAATGCAGATTCTCTCTGTCTTAAAAAAATCTGAAGAATATTTAGAGGAAATATAATAAGAAATTTTTCTGCAGATTAAATTGAAGAAAAAATGCAGATTTTTTCTGTCTTCAAAAAATCTGCAGAATATTTAGAGAAAAATATAAGAAGAAAATTTTCTGCAGACTTTTTCTGTCTTCAAAAAATCTGCAGAAATCTTTAAGAAAACTTCAAAAAAAAAATTCTGAAGATTTTTTTTAGCTGGGTTAGTTTTAGACATCCATTTTTTTTTATATGAAAAAGCAAGCCTAATGTAAAACTTCGCTTATAGATTTGTATATGAGTCTGTATGAAATTTTGGTTTTATAGGACTGTCAAGAATTAAAACCCGATGAAAACTCTAAGTTACCTAAAGAAGTTAAAGATTTTATATGTTTTCTTTCAACTATTGAAGATTTGAAGAAAATTATGATTGAGTATGAGGTAATATATTTGATAATAAGAAATGTGAATGCATTGTTATTTAGTTACTAATTGATAACAGTAGCCACCAGCTCAGAATTTGACTATTGTTCATTTGACATTGCTCTTATGCAACAAAACACATGTTGCATAAGAACAATGTTTCAACTAAAAAAAATCCTTGAGAGAGTCATTAGAATCTTAGCCAATTAGATGCTTAGTTTGGTGTCATTTAAATATAAATGGTTTCTTTATCTTATCTAAATAAATAATTTGATCAGTACTTTCTTAGTAATCTTTATGTATAAAAGGCAAATACCATGACACATTCATCATGAAATCCCCCAAACCACTGGGACTAGAAACTTGAAATTTGGCAGGCAGTTGCTTCTTGTGGAGTAGGTGCTCACTAAGAAAGGATTTTTCGAAATTTCAATTAGAATTTAAATTATTTAAAAATTACTTTAAATTTTTAAGTTTTTCCGGAATAACTTTGGATCCTATTATCATAAAAGAAACATTTTTACACCATCTTAAAGATAAAAGAATCCGCTTTTCAATGACACTGATCTTATTTTTATTTTTTGTTCAATTTTAGTTAATGTTTCAAAATGTTTTAAAAAGTGAATTGTAACAATGTTTTTATTGTTGAAAATAAAATTCAAACCATCTCATTATTTCAGCAAATCTTTTATTCACGTGCTTTTGCAATTGTTACGGTTGTGATGGTATAAATTGTTTTCTTGGGAAATTAACTCCAAAGCAGAATGTTCAGTTTGGTATCCATTGCATTTCTGAAATATTTTATCGCACCTGCTTCAAAGTAATATTTTTATAAAGCATGGTAAAACATATTTGATTTCAGGTTTGCTTGTTTTTATTGTGTGTGAGGTACACTGAAATGATTTTCACCCTTTCTTCGAGCATATAATCTCATGCTATCCTGCCATTTTAAAATTATGGGGCATGAAAACGCTTTCAAATTTTTGTATATTGCATTATAGGTAATTTTTTATTAAAATTTTGGTTTGGCTTAAGAGTACAGTACTGCTACAAAACTTGAACTTGATAACCCATCAAATTTGATATTAGAAACTAGAAATTGCAGCCTGAAAATAGGAATTACAAAAAGGCATTAGTGTTCAGGAAAACTAACTAATTTTTAAATTTTATTGTCTACCTCCTACACTCCCGAGTCTTTTAGATGTCTATGAATTTTTTGCCGCCTCACTTTTCGTACCCACTGCTTCACACGGGCTCCCAGAATGTTCGGCTTTCGCGGCCATATTCAGCATTAATCATTCCACTGATGAGTAATAGATGAATTGAATGAAAGTTATTTGAAACTCAGTTTGTAAAATTCGTTAGCTGTGATGCATCTTACAGAATTGTATCGCTGGCATTTTAAAATTTACGTCTTTAATTATTTTACTATCTCTCAAATACAATAAAGTATTCAGTTTTTTTTCATCTTTGCTGAGTTATCGTGGCTGAAAATGCGACGGTTAATGCTATAATTAATATAAAATAAAAACTAATTTAGAGGGGGGGGGCAGTTGGTCGCCAAAGGCAGCTAGTCTTTAATACTTTGTAGTTTTTCATTCAAATAATAGTATATTATTACTGTAAAATATGAAACCAGTGGCAGTGGTCTCCCCTAAACTTTCTCGTATACTTCCCCAAAAAGGTGCTGTTTCCCTTCCCCCCGCGTGGATAAAAAAAAATTCGAACCTACTCTAATCCAGAATCCAATGACTATCGGAAGGTTTTTCATTGTAGATTAAAGTGATTCTAAAAGATTTACGTAAAGAATCAAATTCAAAGAGATGCGTGCGATTAAACGTGAACCCATTTTCTACTCTTCCCGTCTCAAGGACAAAGTGGCATAATCCTACCGTGTGAACAGGCATTGCTACCAGTACGCATGCGCATGGACTTAATTTCAAATGGAAAAAAGTATGCGATTATACAGACCGAAAGGTAGTCAGCCCGTTGACGGATTTGGCCCAAAATTTTATACGGACCTACATTCATGACGATAAAACTGTGTACCAAATTTTATCCATATAGCTATTCAAGTTTTTGAGTTATAGTGTTCGCATGACTGCGGACATACAGACAGACAGACTTCCCGTAGATGGATTTTGTCAAAAATTTGGTAGAAACCTACAAATTATGTTTAAAGACCACATACCAAATTTCATCTCCGTAGCTCTAATAGTTTTCGAGTTATCGTGTTCACAGACAGACATAATTCCAAAATTGTGTTTTTCGGAAGCAGGGAGGTCTAAACCGTGGAGATCCATCAAAATTTCGAGTTCGAATTTTTTGACGATTACACAATACTTTTTCTTTGTATACTTCGTATACGAGAAAGTAAAACTTGTTTATTATTATACACTTTTGAAGAAAATATAGTAGATATTACTTAATAGATATAAAGATGAATAATATTAAATACTTTTATGTACTATCCATAAGTTATAAAACTCTTCCAAATTGAAATGTTAAAATAACATTTCAATACAGTATATATAAATTTTTGCGTGTATTTAATTTCTTACCCTTTGGCTAAAAATTTATAGAAGTTTGGATTCAGGGGGCTAAGTAATAATTGATATTTATTTTCTAATTTATAGATTGATTTAATAAAAATGCCTCTCGGAAAAGTGTGTAAGACGCTGATAGCAAAGTGTTTTAAATTGCTTGGCAAGGCTCAACAAGTAAGCTTTACTAATTATAAATTTGGTCAATATTTTTATTTAAACTTAATAAAGTTATTCCTTGATACATAATATGTAAAAACATGTGGTTGATTTTAGATGTGCATGTATTTATGTGTCTTTGCCAACAACTCATCTCATGAAATTAAAAGAAATGTATTAAAATTTCTCTCTGTTGAGAAATTTGTTTCCCTCCTCTGCTTTTGGCAATCTAACTTTTGATGCTTCTTAATAAATGTGTTAGGTAGTATAATTTAGCCATAAATTAATAGTGCTTTCATCAATTTTTTTAAATGAAATGATGTAATTGATTAAAAGTATTCACCTGAATCTGAGGATTTTTTTATATTGATCAAAGTTTTTTTTCCCCTGAGAAACTGGGGTATTCCTGTGCAGAACAAGCCTATTTTGTGCATTAGATATTTATAAGTGAATCTCAAACTGTTCTAAGGTTTTTCAGTTACATTTTACTACAATTAACTCGCTTAGAATTTTAAAAACTACATAATTTGAAAATATTTATATTAAAAAAAACTCTTAGGAGAAAAATGGGAAAATACTCTTAAAATTGTTACCATTGGAGGTTTGAATTGCAGTAGAAATTTATGGATGTCTTTAAATTCAGTTTGCAATTATTAAGGGTTTAGTGCCTTTTATGTCATGCTATATTCCTAGATATTGTGGTCCGGTTATCACGGGATAATATGAATAAAAAATGTTAAGGAATATGTGATAATTAATTTCCCATATGTATATATATATAAAAGATCTGAGGACTTACAAATGAGATAAGTTTTGGTATAGAACTCTAACCAGCTTTGTTGAGACTGCATGGTGTATGAAGTTTAATTCTTGGAGTTTTCTGCACCTATGAGGGTATGTGTGAATAAAATCATTATAATTGTCCTTGCATGCCATGGCTGCTTCATTCCCAGAAACTTAACTCTTTCAATACTGGATGGCCCCAAAGGTTCATCCAAACAATATATAGTAGGCACCCAAATATCACTGCAAAATTTCCAACCCCTTTTGTCAAGTGTGATTGACTGAATACCCTTGCTATTTCCTTTATTCACTAGACTGGCTGACCCAGATATGTTTGGGAGATAGGGAGATATTTTTAAACTCTCATTTCACACAAACCAATTTCCATGTTATAAATCCTCCCAATAGCCATCAGCTAAGCAGAACCCTCTTTTGTATATCAATTAATTAAGAATGCAAGCTTTCATTGTGTTTTTTCAGGAGAGTTAAGCAATTTCTCTTATCTTTGAAAGAGGAACTTAGGCATTCCAGTGTTGTGAGGTCCTTGAACTCCAAAATTCTTAGTAATCAGAGGATTAAATACACTTCTCCACAAAACGTTTTCAAGCAAATTTACATTAGGATAAACTGACAGTATAAAAATATCTCAGAGTTTTTGTAGAAGTATATTATATATCTGTAAAGTTGATTCATTTTGGTCTTGACATTACTTATTAAATTCTTATTAGTCTTGAAAGTTTTTAGGAAAATAAAGCATTTTTATTGTTCTTTAAATATAAAATGCCATTCTACTTTTTTTATAACTTTTCAAAATTTAGCCAAGAAGCCAGGAGGAAGTAAACTTGACAATTTAGTTGCATAAATTATATATTTTCTTTTCTTTGATTGATTTGTATGAAATTTTGTTATTATTAATAGTCTTTATATATTATTAGAAATGTCTTAAATTTGTGTTTGAATTCTGTTTCTCTGGTTTTTTTTGTAGATTATTATCACAGGCTGTAACAGAGCTGAAATCGTAGCCATATCAGACGAATTTTTCGAAATCATACCACATACTTATGAAAAGGGAAAACATCCACTTCTCGACAATGAAGACATTATTAAAGTATTGGTTTTTTTATTAAACTTGTGCATTAGTAACATTAAATTTGTTTCATGCTGTTTAGTACTACAGTCAATTCTGGATAACTCAAACTTGTTTAATTCGAAATTCTGGATAATTCGAAATTTTTGCTCGGTCCCTAGAATTCTGTATTAAAATGTTAAAAAATCGTGGATAATTCGAATTTAATTTTGGATAATTCGAATTTTTCGTATGATTGCCGTTAAAATATTACCAGGGATGAGATTATTTCGCTTTTTGGCGGATTTCCGCTTTTTTATTATTTTGGAGAAATTCCACACTTTTTTGTCTTTTTTTCTCTCAAAATTCCGGGTTTTTTTCCCCGCAAAAATTTGCTTTTTCTTCCGAAAATTCCACTTTTAAACAAAGAAAAGAAACCTTCTTATCTTCTGTTTTTGAAAGAAAATTCTGGGCAAATATGCTCGACTGTGCGGCTTAACTCCACCGGCTAAGAAACCTAGCTGATTCATCTTCTACTGACGAATCAGCAAGCTCTACAAGGATGAACATACCAACTTTCAGTTCCATTCAAAGTATTAAGTACCACCTTTTTGCAGAAAACAAAACCCCTATGGCATATTTTGCAGAAAAAGGGGTTTTTTTTGCATGAACATGTTGAAAAAAAATTAGTTGAAAACTTAATATCATCTTGTAGGGCGTATCAAGATGAAGAAATAAAAAAAATGGGACAAAAACAAATAAATAAACTACATAAAAAAAGAAAAACTTCTGTCAAAAGAGGCAGTCCTGTGTCCATCCAACCGGCACAGATACTGTAATGGTATCAGGCACGGGGACATGGGGCGGCGTTCTGTCAAAAGAGGCAGCTAAAAAGCTGTGTGCAAATGCAGCAGAAAAGCAGAGAATAAGAAAAAAAAATCTTCTCAAATTAAAAGATAAAGCAGATGATTTTCCTAGCCATCTAGAGATAATGTAGTCCCGGCAACTATGCCAGTACTTAAACAGAGAGATACTAATGAAGACTGTGCAAAAACTTTAGCCTCTACTGAAAATAAACTTGCAGAGGATACAAACACATCCTTTATTGAAGAAAAATCTGTCAAAGATTGGAGCCCTCCAAAACCACTTCTTTAACAATTAAGGAAATGTTTCAAATAACAATAATGCGGAATGAATCTGTCATTGTAAATGTAAAATTTCTCGACCCCCCCTCTCACTTTATAAGGTGCAAAATCATTGTGCTGTTACTTTTGCAAAAATGTATAGAAGTAAAACAGAATTCAGTATATGATACATTATTATAATTTATACTTAATTATTAATAATTTATAATTTTACTTATTGTGCACTTTGCACAATTGCATGAAGCAAAAGAAATTATTTGTCCTTATTTTTATTTATTTTTGAGCTAACTTTCATCAAAAGGCTATTAAATATAATTCTTCTCAGACTTCTGTTGGGTGAATGTTGCGTCTCAGTAATGTGCAGGTGGTAAATATGTTTTATTGTATAATTTTTGCATTTTTTTTGATGCCCGTGATGATGTGTTAATGACTTTTATTGTGAATGATTTAACAATAATTTATTATTCTTTTCCTTATTTATATGTACTGAATTATAAATAATTAAGTTATTAATTATTATAGTGCAATATTTTCATCACGTTACATGTTCTGATGTTTTACTTCTTAAAACATCTTTCGCGTATAAATTATGGTACAAATTTTTTGCTCATATATGATTTCAGTCTTTTTACTTTTTTGCCGATCTCATCCCTGTAAATTTAATTTTATGTAAAAGGAGGTAAAATTTCTTACAAAACAAATCAGAGGAAACAAATTATATTTTTATTTCTTGTTTTAGTCCAAAATTGAAATGTTGGAGGCTCTTTTGGAAATTGAATGTGCCTATAGTATGTTTGCAGAACCTCACCATGAAAGTCGGGATAGTGTTGTTGAATTTTATGACAAACTGAAATGTGACATCAAGCCATTGGCGCAGATTAGTAATGAATATGAAATAATATCTAGATACGTGGAGAACACTCAAGTTAAATCTGAAAACTACATACTAAAAATCCAAGGAGTATGGATTTCTTATAATCTTTTATTATAAATATCTAGAATAATTAATGTGCATTTTATTTTGTTGTCAATTTTTAAATTTTGTCTATTTATTAGAGTAACATTTTAAAGTATTTTCCCCAATTTCCAGTACCATTTTTGATGCACCATCAAATCTGTTAATTTTGGTTGAATTTTGCCCGATCCCACCATTTCATTTTATTTTGAAGTCTTCAATAATTATTATCAAAATATCTTTTGTGCTATTTATATATACAGTGTATGTTACTTAGACTGAAACTTGTGATCATTTAATGAATATAACCTTCTGAAAGATAATACTCATTACTTAAATTGCTTGCCAACCAATCATTTAGTCATTGTCAATTTTTATAGGAATTTGAGTAGTTCGTTCTGGGGACCCAAAAAAATTGAATAAATCGTGTAGCTAATATTTTGTTAAATCATATTTAATGCCAATAAAATATATCTTGCTTGGTTTCTCTGTTGAGCACAGTTCTAGACACACCACTCTTTTTAGACCGCATAATGTTAATGCACTTGAATAAAAAAATTCAAAAAACTTTTTACAAAAATTCAAAGAATAGAAATCAGCTATGTAACTCACAAGGCAATTATGTATAATTCCAGAAACTGTTCATAGATGCATAAAAGTACACACATTTCATTTTTGTTTTCACTTTTCCTTAATTTGATTTTGTTTTGTTCTGAGCAAGTTTTCTGCTGCATGGCTTACCCATTTTTGCCTGTTCATATCCCTCTCCTCTAAGAATTAAAAAAAAAATGTTGCCATGTAATGCAAGTATAATGTTTTGAAGAAATTTGGATTTGTAAAATAGTTCCAGTTTCTCTTGAGAGATTTGTGAGAATTCTAATTTAATCAAAATTTGTTAAAGTAACTGAAGGCGATTCGGTAAAAAATTACTGATGTCTTCAGAAATTGCCACTCATTCATTTTGTGCAATAAGATATGTTTATGATTAATGGTGCAGGACAAGTTGTTGTAGACAAGATGTTTTTCTACTTGAATAAAAGGAGTCCTGAGCTTAAAAAGTACTTGTTCTTATAATTGCATTGAATATATAGATATATATTTGAAATAATTTGGCAAAACCACATGGTTGTTAGCCCAGCCTCAACCACTGAACTGATTCCAACAATTTTTATTTCATATGGAAGCTTATGACACTTAGATATGTCATCAAGGGTTCCCTGCACCCTCCATTTCCGAAGAAATCGAACAAATTCTTCTTTGCTGCACATTCCCTATAGGAAAAAACCCTGACAGAGTCCCCAGCCCCAACCACAGTACCGATTTCGACAATTTTTATTTCAAATGAAAGCTTATGGCGTCTGGATATGTCATCAATGGTCACCTGCTACCCTCCGTTTTCAAGAAATATAGGAAAAATACTTCTCCACTATGCATTCTCTATAGATAAAAACCTTGACAGAGTTTTCCAGCCTCAACCACTGGACCAATTTCAACAATTTTTATTTCATATGAAAGCTTATGACCCCTGGATATGTCATCAAGGGTCGTCTGCCCACCACCGCCCTTCATTTTTGAGATTATGCTTATGCTTGTTGTTTTCAGCATAAGCATTGATGAACTTCATGTCTTTATGAATGCTTGAGGAATTATTGCCTGCAGTTGTTACCATTGTTTATTAACCCTCTACGGTTTTAGTTATTTCAACCTAATAACTTTAAAATTTAAAAAAAAGGCTTTCTAAATGAATAATTGGATCTATTGTGTTTAATCAAGTCTCCGAACCCCTAAGATTATTTTTACCATAATGGTTTAAATAATACTTCTTATACTAAGTAATACATACACATAATCATTAACTATCTACTTTTGGACTGAACATGAAAAACGAAAAAATACAGCTCAAATGTTAAATAATATAGGGATAGTTTTCAAGAAGGCAATGTTTAAATTTTTGTAAATTTTTAGTTCATATTTTAACAGATTTATTATCAGATTTTCTGTTACTTTAAAGTTGAAATTCAACCGTCATTTTATTAAATAACGGTTAAATTTCAAGTAGTTTTTAACCCTTTATGGCACACTACCTTTCTGAAGTTTAAATTCAGACGAAAAAAAGTTGTTGGCAATCTATTTAGGCCCAAAGGAATATGCAGGTAAAATTTCATAATGACTGCATTTACCATTTTGGTTCTACGGATATTCCATGAACGGAAACACTGTGCTGCTGAAGCTTTGAAAAGTGTGACTAATCGAGTATTGCAGTGAAGCAAGAAAATGTGCTGGACACCGCTATTGGTGTTTTTCCGGATAATTCACACAATTGTTCATTTGGCCCACTTATAGATGTAAAATCCGGCACTGTCTTTTGCAGCCTCTGTTTAGAATTCCAGGTAGGAACTTGGGACTGCGTAGAGGGGCCTAAATAACGCATCACAGCTGAAGATCATGGTGGCTGCCATCTTTGCTTAAAAAAGAAAGTTAAGAGTGAATGGTAAACTTATTTTCCCCCATTTATAGTTGAATTTAGCAGTTTGAGAATCGAGTCAAGTTGGTGTTCCATGCAATGGAGCACTGAGCCACAAAGGGGTATAGTAAATTGTTCATATTTAAGTTAAGATATTTTAAAATGTAAGCAATTTCTTAGAAATAGCTTAAGAGTTCAAATTAGTGCCGATAGCTTAAATTTTATTCTTCCCATTCCAAATAATATTTTTTTATTGTCCTCTTTTCCCTTGAACTATTTTAAAACATTATCGTTAATTGAGCCGGACAATTTTCTTTTCTCCGTTTTATTTGGTGGCTACAAATTCAGTCCAAGTTTAGTCATATAATGACCTTAAACCATTTAGCATTATGTTTTCAACTTTTAAGGCAATATTTTTAATTTGCTTATGCTTTATTTTCAGGCGTTTAAGATTAATCGACATGCGGAAAGTGCTAACTATGCTAAATTTAAAGAGTATCCTAACAAGAAACTTCTTTTCCACGGGTCTCGTCTTGATAATTTTGTTGGAATTTTGAGTAATGGTTTGCTGATTTCTCCTCCAGAAGCTGCTAAAGTAAGAAAAAGTTTTGTTGTGCTTATCCATTTATATGCAGGGATCATGAATGTCAGACTTGCTAAGCAATGACTTACATGCAATGGCATCCGCAGGGCCGTATTTACAAATTTCTATGCCCTAAGCCAAAGCATATTCTTCCCCGCCTCTTGAAAAAGTTAATAAACAATGGTTTGTCTCTGAAACATATATTCACTTAATACAATCTTTGAGCCATCTTAAATTTTAATTCAAAATTACACTACTAATAATATAACACAACATTAACACCTGCAAGAATACTTCAGCCAATTTCTTGAAATCGTATGAAATAGAGAAGACTAGAACTACTTTGTTCCTGCTTTTGTCTATGAATAAGGTTTGAAGGGTCATTGAAGTGAACTAATCTTATCAACTCTCTGCTGACTGGCAGCTAGCATGTATCTGCTGTAAAAAATGGCCCAAGGTAGATATGGATGGCCCTTTTATGTCTAATCATTTGGTTTTCTAAATACAGATTATTATTTTCGGATGCCTTTTGTCCAGACACCCTGTATATTCGTTTCAAATTATTGTTTATAAAAATTTTGTAATATTTTTATTCTTAGTAACTTTTTATAACTGATCTTGTACTCTGATTTTTGTACCAAAATTTTCTATTTTTAGAATGGAAACTTGTTTGGTAGAGGCGTCTACTTTTCCGATATAGTATAAGGAAGTGCAGCTTTTTGTTTTGCTGATCAGAGAGCTCCTGTTGGTCTTTTACTGCTGTGTGAAGTAGCTTTAGGACGAATGTAAGGAATTCATTTTAATTTTGATATGCATGTTAAATTTTGTTATTTATGCAGTTTTATTTTCAACTTATCTTAATTTTTTTTAAATATTAGGTATGAGAAAACCGACATTGAATATGTTGCAGAACTCCCAGCCAATTATCATAGCACACTTGGTAAGTTTTATTTCATTTCTAGATAATTCATATTTTATTACTCGGCAAATTGCCTCTTCATTCGAGAGATTTCCCGTCAAATTTGACGTGTTTAAATAGATATGTATGCGAGAGAAATGTTTAAAATTGATTGAAAACAAATAAAATAAATATAATTTTGTGGTAACTTGTTATGGATTTTTTTCTTTGATGCATCTTCTATAAGGGCCTGCATCTACTGAACGAATCTTGTCCAGCAATTCCTGGCTTTGACTCTCTAACCATCTTGCTTTCCTTTCCTTTGCCATCCGCCATCTTTTTGCGATTGGTTCTTCATTGGTATTCATCGCAAAAAATATAGTAAACTAATTCATGATTGTAAAGTATAAAATTATAGTAAAAAATATATACACAGTATTACATAATAATTCAATAACCATGAATTTCTCAGCTTGTTAAACGTAACTTAAGATTTCAAAGGAATTCTTTTTCGAAATTCTAATCAAAACAAAGCACTTCTCTGCTTGTCAAACATTGCCAGAAAGTATTATCAAATTATATCATCACGATTGCAATAAATAATCATATGCATCGTGGCATCCAAATTATATCACGCGCAGGATATACCACTGACATGGTTTACTACTTTCTATTAAAAATGGAAATTAATTTGAACTATATGATTAATATAATTTAAAATTTCTGGGGAACTATTGGTCATAGCGAGATAAATTTTAGATCAATCGATAGCAAATTTTATTTCACTATTTTAGAGCTATTAAATTTGAAATTAGAATAACAATTACTTTTTTAAATTTAAAATGGCTGAAATTTAGGTGCTCTAACAATGAAATAATGCTGTTTAACATCTCACAGTGCTATGGTGCGAATTTTATTGTTGGTGATGTCAGAGAATTACCGGATCAGTGAGAGACAGATCTGGGCTATTATATTAGTAATATCTGAAGATAACATCAGTTGACTGTTATATGTCATGATATGTGGATTTGTTCTTTTTGCCACTGATTAAAATAGTTTGATGTGGTGAAATTTTGAGGGACATTTTGTTTAGGTAAAGCAACCAGATTTTCTAAAATTCAACCTGAGATGCTCTTGATATTGGGGTGGGGGGGGGCAAGGCTGAGCTGAAGAACAGACAAGATCTGGAATGTCTGGTCACTTTACTATAGAAACTAAAGATGTCACAGGCCTACACATAATGGAAATTTATAATGTTCTAAAGAATTGTGATACTGAACTGCCTCTATTCATTAAAATATTGTAATCAATAATGGATGGATGTTAAAAATTGGGAGAGAGATTTCTTCAGAAGTTAAAGTTAGCTAAAATTCAACCTGAATTTTTGGGCCCTAATTAAAAAATGAGGGAATAGGATAATCTGGGACAAGCCAGGGTGAAAAATCAAAAACCAGGACATCTGATCACTTTAACTTGTGGATGGGTATGTTTCTTGAGACAATGTGTCTCATTTCATTATAAGATACAAATCTGTACTTTCCATTTTAAAGATTTTTTTTATACCTTGCTTACACCTTGTGTAAAAGATTATTTTTAGTGTTTTTTATTATAATACTCATTTTGAAAATATATTACTTTTGAAATTATTAGTGATTTATTATTTTTTTCCCAGCATTGGGTCTAAATATCCCTGACCCTACAGATAAATGTTTTATTAAGACCGTTGAAGTTCCTTATGGAAAACCAATTCAAAGAATGGATTTCTCATCATCTGATGTCATTTTGTATAACGAGTATCCTTTTTCATGTGTTTTCTTTATTGATATTCTAATGCAGTAAACTCTCGCTACAACGATAAATCCCTCTACAACAATAAAATTTTGTGGTCCCGGTGAATTTGCATAGAACATAATGTTAATCTCTCCTCAATATGACAGTATCCTGTACCGCAATAAACCCCTGTACAACAATGTTTTTTTATGATCTCAACACCATTTTCTTCCTCTGTAACAATATTGCTTTTTTCAAATACCCAGAAGTGAAAGATCATACCACACCACAGCGTTTCCCTTCTCGGAAATGGATACAATACTGTCCTACCGCCAGGAGAAAAACCCTCAGCAGGTTTGCCTCAAATAGATGAGTCTAAGAATGGAAGGATACAGATATAAAATCAACCACAACATTTGGCAACCTAAGTGTACTTCTGTTAGGCGAGAAATTCGTTTTCAAACCAAGTACAAAGAGAAATGAGACTTCCGCTGGTTCTATGTGTGTCAAATGAAATTCCCTTTCCTTCACCCCCAAAATGCAGTAGAAAATCCTGTTTCCATAACGACCGCCACAAGCATGTCTGGTGTCTATGGTTTTTCTCGTGGTAGTAAGTCAGTTACTTTAGTCTACTTCAAGGCAACAGGTGCTACTCTGGTAATGACTCATGACTATCACATAACACATTAATAAATCAAATGCTTTGCTGCTTTTGGGGTGTGTGGTTCGAAGATTTCATGAGAGCTCTGTTAAATTTCAAACGATTCCGAGTTTCAATCGAAAAATTTTATATTTTCTCATTCACATCTGAATTCTCAACTAAGATGACAACTAGAAGGCAACTATCCTTTCAGGATAAACTGAGCCTAATTAAGGAAATTGAAGATGGAATGAAGCAGTTTGAATGCAACCAAGAAATATGGACTGTCGCAATCTGCGATTGCAGCTTTCCTGAAGAAGAGGAAATAAATTGAAGTGGTGTGAATTCCAATGAAATCAACCCTCAGAGGAAAACAACTGAAAGTTGCGACAAATGGTTGAGGCTGCCGTGGACTCGAAACTCATAAAAATCGAAAATAAAGTAGAAGAGCCTTTTAAAACTGTAAATGTGAAGGAAGCGTGTGACAATATTGCTGGCAGTTGGTGGAAAGTTACGAAAACACTATTCGTAATTGTTGGAAAAAAGCGGACCTTTGTTTCATGGAGGATAAACAAACTGATAATGACGAAAATTCCAAAAATGGCAATGTTTCAGATGCTGAAGAATGTGTTCTGAGCCTTCAAAAGTCTTTAACTCAGCCTGAAGAAAAAAGTAGCAAAATGTATGGAATTAACGTGGATGATGATCTTATGGTTTTTGCAGGATTTACTGAAGAAGATATTCAGTCCGAAATCACAGGCGAAATGGAAGAGGATGATGATTCAGATCCATCGCAATCTTTATTGACATCCCTGGAAGCTCTTTAATCAGTTCAGTCCCTACGTGCGTTTTTTAAAGACTTTCATCCACAAATGATGATAATTTTCGTGCATTAGACTCTATGCAAACCTTGTTAGTTGACTTAACAGTTTAAAAAATGAATAAGCAAATGAAAATATTGGATTTTTTTTTATAAATAAGTTTCTGAGATATGTGAACTATTTTATTCTATAGCTGAACTTTCAAAGTTTTTTATGCTTCAAAAATCATTAGCAGTCTGGTGATGATTTTTTTTTTGCAAAATGTATATTATTGTATTGTGCTTACATTTAAACAACCAAAATTTAAGTTTTTTTTATATTATAATTATATCGCCCCTCGATATAACAATATATCCCTATATAACAATATCTTTATTTGGTCCCCAAAGTATCGTTGTAACGAGGAATTACTGTATTTTTGTTTTTAAAAATGCTGTAAGGTAAGTATGTTTGATGCTCTTATTTTTATCTTCGAAAAATAAAAATTTTTTTATGACTTTATTATGATAATAGATCGTTCATTATTATTATAAAAGAACGTTATCATTTATTCTGTGAAATTCTGTCCCTCTGTAATGGAAATGCAATTTCTGCATCATTACTTTGTTTCTTTCATGATCTTTTAATATAATTTTGATATTCTTTATGATTTACGGTATTCAAGTCTTATGTAGAATTGAAAAGAAGACAACTGTAATTGTAAAGTGTTTATAAAAAATGTAAACTGTAATTTAAAAATAGATTTAGCCTTTAGCTTTGAAAGAAATATTGCAAGTATAAAAAAAATAATCATAACTAAAAGCTTACAAAAGTGACTCTGATTAAAATGAATTTTTTTAATAAACGTAAATTTCGCTAATTTTTTAATTGAGCCTTTAAGTAACAAAGTTATTATATGCATTGTAAGTTTTATTTTAGTTAGCTACTAATGTTGCTGTCTGTGTATTATTTTCCTAAACATTTTTAAAGATACGTTGTCTACAATACAGATCAAATTAACATGAAATATCTTTTGAAAGTCAAGTTTGAGTTTTAACGCCAAGGATGAGTGTAATTAAATGAATTAACATTTCCTGCATCACACCAGTATTTTCAGCAAATAGCATGCTCTCTGCTGTTAAGCACATGAACTTTTCTTTTTTTTACCATTATATGCACAATGTGATAACTCGAGCTTTTATACTGTTAAAAATTGTTTTATTGATTTTTCATGTGCAGTGTCTGTAATATAAATTATTAAAATCAAATATATATATATATATATAAATGCTTCTCTTTTGTCTTTAAAATACAACAACACAGAAGTTCGATGGGAAATTTTAAATGTAACAAATATTCTTTCATTCAATTTACTGTGTTATATATTGCTTATAATTGGTGAAGCATTATATTGAACTCTGTGGGCTTTTCATTTCTGTAAAATAATGCTGAATTAACTGAAAACTGATGCTAGTCAAGTGTGACCAAGTAGCTTATTGTGTATTTCAAGTTAATATTTAAGGTTGCTAAAAATATGTTAAATGGGTTATATATCTGAGTGTGATATAAGTAGTACCAAGCCTGTTTGTCCTTAGAACAGGACCTTTGTCTTCCAAGCAACTACCAGTAGATATTGTTATTAAGCATATCAATTGGTACTTCAGTACATTCTCTTTCAGTGGCTATTTAGAACTCTTTTATTATAGCTGGTCTTGTTTTGTGACTGTTTTCTAAGTATCAGGATTTAAAAAAAACATCAGGTGATTGTGTGGAGAATTAATTGAATTCTATTTGCCCTTGCCACATTTACCAGAATTCCATCACAGTGGGATTAATGGATTAATTGAATTATGAAACTTGGATGTTGTTAATTGTTTATATGATAGTTAGTGAGACATTTTTTTAAGGTTGCATACATTTTTGGACTCCCTGTGTTAAAATGTATGGTGTAGAGATGCATAGAACTCTCGCTAGCACTCTGTAAACAATAAGCTTTGCTTTAAATGTTATTTTGTTTTTTCCTAAAGTGCTGATTTATACATCTTATTTAGTCTAAACAAGTCTCCTGTTATCGAAAAATCTGAAGGAGGATACGTACAATTTTATTATTTATAACACGTCTTGAAAAATTTTTAAGGTTTTCAATTACCTATTTGCTCTTCTGGAGCCATCAGCGCAGTGGAATGCATGAAAGGTACATAGAATATGAAAATATGTCTTTATTTCATAGGGTCATAACAGAAAAAGGAAAAATTATTAACTATGTAAAAGAATATAGGGTTGCATGAGAATATACACAACTGTATTCGGTGTTTTATTGCCACTTTTGCGAACAAGGCTCGCAGCTGTTTTATGTCCGAATATTCTTCAGCCTTAAAGAAATAGGTAATCTTATTACTCAAACAAGCTGAATGTGGACCATAACTGTAGTGGAGTTTGGTTGTCTTTGTGTTATCTGTTTTCCTTTGAAAGTATGGGTACATCTCCTCTTAAGAATAGGGATAGCCTTACAGCTACTGACCATTTTCTTCTTCTAAGGAATTGAATGATTAACGGAGGTAGGCAAGTAGCACACCACCCTCCAGGAGTATAAAAAGTTTTGAAGCCTACAGAATAGGTCAGTTGATGCAACAGAATTAAAGAGTCTTTTGAGACTTGTAGGCATTCTCTAAGGCACTTAGTGCAGATGGGAAACAGTAGTGCCCCTGTCAGTCAACTTGGTGCATATCTAGGGCCCCCACATCGAACCTTTTATGCGTAAATCAGAAATTTATATTACTGTGCTATCTAACCAAATTCCATTGAAAATAAATCATGTTAAGTCTTTTTCTTATATACTAAATAAATTTGCTGAAATTAAAATAAGGAAATTAGAGTTATACAGTAGAAACTTGGTAATCTGAACCTCAGGAATCTAAACATCTTTTTTTAATTTTCTGCGAATTTTTTATCAAAAAATGAAGGATTATGAATAAAAAAAAAGTTAATGTTTATTCCTAACTTAAAAGAAGCATTTGAATTGGTATTTAAGAATGAATACAGCACCTTAATTCGTGAAACAAAATGGGTCATCTGATGTAAGGAACTAAACCTACTTGACGATACGATGTTGCGTCAGTGCTGCATAAAAATTACGTTGGTTATTGTAGTGGCAGCGTGTTTTTCTACTCAGCATAGTGTGCCAGTTCAAGTGCACTCGCAGCATTTTCAAGTGATACAAGATCTGTCGAGACTTCTTCACTTTCCTTGGGATTCTATTAGATTGATTCTTGACCATGGAAACAATGCTGTGTGGAAACAGTGATAATATACTTCAACAAGAATTAATTCATTCACATGACTCACACTTCCATGCAACGTAACAATGACAATCGTCAATAGAACACTGCACACAAGATCAGTGAAGTCAACACTGACTCGACTCAGCCGGACTATTATGTACTTTTAACAAAGATCTCTTACTTGTAGAATTTAAAATTATATATATATACTAAATTAAAACACTTTACGTAAACTGGGCTTTAATTTGGTGGAAGATAATGTCTTAAAAATGGCATCTGTGTGTGGGTGTGCTACTTAACTGTTTCATTTTGTACCATTTTCAAGTTTTTTCAATTGCTTGAGATTTTGAAAGTTTTTATATCGAATATGAGCCGATAACTGCATAAGCCAAAAGTGCATTTTTCTTCAAATATTTACCCAAAATTCAAAATCCATGTATAAGCTGAAATGAAATATATATATATCCTGTAATGGTTCAGACATGCCACCATGAGGGTGAAAATGTTGCCTAGCAGGTAAAACGGGTCTAATATTTTTCCAATCAAACTGCTGTTTAGTAAAACGCCAATGACAATAGTTTTAACCCTGGTAACCCTATCTGAAGCTAACACATTTTTTCCATTGATTTTTTTTGTCTTGTATACGAAATGTGGTTTCTGTGCCATATTATATTTTACCTGAAAAGTGAGTGGGGAGAGAAATTCTCATATGGCAAATTTTAAACTAAAGGTGATTGTGTTTGCTGAAAATTCTAACTGCAGTACAGCTGCTCGGTATATCTCATTAAATGAAAATCAAATTTGAGAGTGGAGAAAAAAAAAACTTGAATTAGTGAAGATGGGAAAATCAAAAAAGGTGTGGCACTTTGGATTGGTTTTAAAGAACATGGAGATTAAAAAAAGGCACCATATTTAATAAACCAATCCCCTCAGTGGCATAGATGTAACTTTTCCCGCACGAAGCGAGCTTGCAAAATGTCGTCCTTCCTTTGCAAGTTACACAGGACACATAAACCTCAAAATAAAAATAATAAATTACAGGAAAAATAACATTTTAGTAGTAACGCAATTCGTTAATACGCCTCTGGAAATAGGTTGTGAAGTGGCGTACATATCGGCAATTTACCGATAAAAGGCGAAAAATATGAATTTCTTAATTTTTTTATTTATACAGTGGTTGAGCAAGTGCTACTGCTCTCCTTAGTAAGAAAAATGTTTTCCTCTATGGTCCACCACCCGGGACGGACCACCCCCTTTTAGCTAAGCCACTGATCATCCTTCCATGGCAGATCTTCCTTGGAATCGGGTTTCAAACCTGGAACCCTTGGGCTCCGAGGCCGACACTTTACCACTATGCCACCTGAGCCTATTATAATTCTGTAATTCATATATTTAATGAATAATTATTCAACTTACTAATCGGAATGTGTGATATTATTGTATATTTGTACTTGTAAAACTTGTATGGATAATGTTATGCTCATTATGTGTACTAAAATTTCAAATGCTTCAGTAAGTTTTAGAACCATTGCATGCCACTGGTTTTAAATATCAAAAATCTGTAATTCAATGCACAAGTCAGGTATGCTTTGATAGGCAAAGAAGTTAAATGTTCAGCTCCTAATGTGGGAATTCAGAAATCCTTGACTTCATATAATATGCTCATTTTCAACAAAACTCCTTGATTACATATATTTATGTATCACTCAATTTAAATCATAGCAAAGTTTCACTCTATTAAGAGTTATTTTTCATATTTTTTAAATTTTTGTTTAGAGGTATAAATTATAAGAATGTAAAAAAAGATACAAAAAAAGAATACCAATAAAAAATATACCAATGTTATAAAGCACTAACTGAAATGCAAAATCATTTAACTAATAAAAAGGTAAAACTAATAAAAAGCTTGAACAAAACACATCAGAATTTAATGAATAAAGAATTATAGTTGTTTGAAAAGGCTTTTCCAGTTAATAATAGCAGATTTATGATGGTCCAAATATGAATAATGTGAAAGATGGACTCCAAACATTTTTTTTCACTTGATAAGATGATAATATGCAACTAAGAGATTATATATATTTTGAAAAACACAGAGTAAAGTATATTTCTGCTCAAAATATATTTTTACGATTATTTATCTAATTTTATTAAAATATAACTAAAGAATTACTTTCAGAATTTGAATACAAGCAATAATTTTAAAGCTGCAGTTTTTAATATATTTAGAACCTATTGTTTATTTACTTCTTTCAAATGCAAGTTATTGGTCAGTAAAATTTAATTGCAAAATTGTTTCCTAATAAATTTGAGAAATGTGTTTCAATTAATAGAAAGCTAAAAACAAAACTATAGAAAATCGTTTTATATGTCTATTGATTTGCTCTTAGAGATTAGATCAGCTAACATTTATAATTGCAAACCATAAAAATATGAATACCAATTGAATTAACTACTAAATAAAATATAATTTTTATTTGCCCTCAATGTATTGAAAGTTCTAATAAATGCACTTTCTTAATTAAATTCATAATTTAACAATAGAATTAATAATTAGCAGCATAAAGAATATTTTTTGATTAAAAGAACATGAATAATACTGTGACAAGTTTTGTTCTGCACAGGGTTTCCACGGGAAAAGTCGGGGAATTTCTCTTATTTTTTTGCTAAAACCCTGAAAAATCCTAAGCGAAACCTGGAAAACCGATTTAGGGTATCTGCGTGCATGCAGTGAAAGCAAACTGACCTACGCGTTTTCGACCATGTGTGTGGTTCAATTTTCTGTGATAGCAGCCAATCAGATTCAAGGTCAGTTTTTGTAACTTCTGACTCGTAGTTGCCTCGACGAATGAGACAGTTGCTCTTTCCTTTTTACTTTCTCGTATATGAAGTATATATACAAAGAGAAAGTATTGTAATCGTCAAAAAATTCGAACTCGAGATTTTGATGAATCTCCACGTTTTAGACCCTCCCTGAGTCTGAAAAACACTATTTTGGAATTGTGTCTGTCTGTGAACACGATAACTCGAAAACTATTAGAGCTACGGGGATGAAATTTGGTATGTGGTCTTTAAACATAATTTGTAGGTATCTATCAAATTTTGGTCAAAAATCTGTCAACGGGAAGTCTGTCTGTCCGCGGTCACGTGAAAACTATAACTCAAAAACTTGAATAGCTAGATGGATAAAATTTGCTATAGAGTTTTATCATCATGAATAATGATAATAAAACTCTGTACCAAATGTCCGTATAAAATTTTGGGCTAAATCCGTCAAAGGGTTGACTGTCTGTCGGTCTGTATAATCGCATACTTGTAAAAATGATATCTCCTAAACACTTTGGCTTAGATAAATAAAAATTGGTATGACGTTTGCTAATATTAATTTTAGATCTGTGCTGAAATTTCGTTTCAATCCGTTGAAAAAAAGGTGTTCAGATTGCATATTTGGTTCAAAATGCACATTGCAACTGTGTGTTGGCGAGCGTTTCGCTTATTTTACTCAAGTTAGTATAGTTGGATTTTGACCTTGGCGGTCTACGAAGGAAATTGTAGCTTCGGAAATTATGGCAACCCCCTGAACCCGAAACTTCGTTCTGACATTCTCCAGATGGAAGGTATGGTGAAATCTTGCGTGATATTTGTAGAAAGATTTCGTTCTCAAAAACTTTAAATAAAGTTGTGGTACCTCAGCGCGCGTAAAAATTGAGAACTTAGGCAATTTTTTTATTTGTTATCATTTTCCTTTTACACATAATAAAAAAAACGGGTGCAGGTCATTTTAAAATTATAATGAGTCGGAGTTTAAGAAGCAAACGGGACAAATAGTATACAGGACGTATGCAACCCTAGTTAGAGGGAAAATGACATATTTTTTGAGAAGTATACGAGAAAGTTTAGGGGAGACCACTCCTGCTGGTTACTTTCTCGCATACAGAGAGAAGGTATTGTAATCGTCAAAAAATTCGAACTCTAGATTTTGACGAATCTCCACGTTTTAGACCTCCCTGAGTCAGAAAAACACAATTTTGGAATCATGTCTGTCTGTGAACACGATAACTCGAAAACTATTAGAGCTACGGGGATGAAATTTGGTATGTGATCTTTACACATAATTTGTAGGTTTCTATCAAATTTTGGACAAAATCTGTCTACGGGAAGTCTGCCTGTCTGTCTATCCGCGGTCAGGCGAACACTATAACTCGGAAACTTGAATAGTCAGATGGATAAAATTTGGTACACAGTTTTATCATCATGAATGTAGGTCCGTATAAAATTTTGGGCCAAATCCGACAAAGGGTTGATTGTCTGTAGGTCTGTATATTCGCATACTTGTAAAAATTATATCTCATAACCCCCTTTCTTAGATAAATAAATATTGGTATGACTTTTGCTAATATTAATTATAGATCTGTGCTCAAATTTCGTTTCAATCCGTTAAAAACCAGCGGGAGTGGTAACCTCTAAACTTTCTCGTATACTTTCTCAGTGGAGATTCGTCAAAATCTCGAGTTCGATTTTTTTTGACGATTACAATACTTGAACTTGAATTAGTGTTACGGGATTTGAAGCAACAGAGTCTATTATCCCCTACTTCCAGTTAGATGCAGTGCTAAACGTTCCAAAAAAAAAACTTGAGCAGGTAGTTCCATAACAATGGTTAAAACAGTCCTTGACAGTATCAAATCGATCCCAGTGGTAATTCAGCGGACGTCGAAATGGAGAATAAACAATGGATCCGAAACACTTGTTGCCAAATGGATCAATGTCGAAGTACTTCAGAGTTTGAACAAAGATGAGGAGTTGATTCTTGTTGACGAGAACAGGAGACAAAAGTACATCATAAGTGATGTTTGTAGAAACTATATTTAATTTTCTCCAGAGTGTAACTCTAACAGATGCATATTTTTGGCACCTTAGAAGAATGTGAGAGATGTCATTTATTTCGTTGCATACTCTGCACAAAGGATCGGGATGGAGGTTGAATCTAGAAAGAAGACCTGGGGTTGTAATAGTTTTGCTAATAATGCGAACAATTAATCTATCTTGTACTCGGTTACCAGTCCATTTAGAAATGGTTAGAATGTCCGGGAAGTTTACGATTACAATACTTTCTCTTCGTATACGAGAAAGTGAAACAAACAAACAAACCTGAAATCAAATATCTGTTGCCATGTTTCAAAAAAATATTACTTAGAATGAGGTGCGATAAAATAGGCAATGCAATGAATACTAAACCGAAAATTCTGCTTTGGAATTGAATTCCCAAGAAAACAATTTATACTACCACAACCGTAACAATTGCAAAAGCGCGTAAATAAAAGATTTACTGAAATAATGAGATCGGTTTGAATTTTATTCACAACAATAAAAAAATTGCTGCAATTTATGTTTGAAAACATTATTTATTGTTCTAAATAAAATTTACAACAATAGCAGATTGCTACCAGTACGCATGCGCATGAGAATCGGATTAAAGGAAATTGAATATGCAATTTAAACGCCTCTTTTTGACGGATTTGGCCCAAAATTTTATTCGGACCTACATTCATGACGATAAAACTGTGTACCAAATTTTATCCATCTAGCTATTCAAGTTTTTGAGTTATAGTGTTCACGCGGACAGACAGACTTCCCGTTGACGGATTTTGTCCAAAATTTGATAGAAACCTACAAATTATGTTTAAAAACCAAATACCAAATTTCATTCCCGTAGCTCTAATAGTTTTCGAGTTATCGTGTTCACAGACAGACATGATTCCAAAATTGTGTTTTTCGGACTCGGGGAGGTCTAAAACGTGGAGATTCGTCAAAATCTCGAGTTCGAATGTTTTGACGATTACAATACTTTCTCTTTGTATGCTTCGTATACGAGAAAGTAAAAAGGTGTTCAGATTGCGTATTTGGTTCAAAATGCACATTGCGACTGTGTGTTGGCGAGTGTTTCATTATTTTACTCAAGTTAGTATAGTTGGCTTTTGATCTTGACGGTCTACGAAGGAAATTGTAGCGAGCCGCAAACACGCGCTTCTGAAATTATGGCAACTCCCGGAACAAAACTTCGTTCTGACATTCTCCAGATGGACGCTTGTGATTAATCAGAGGTATAGTGAAGTGTTGTGTGATATCTATAGTAAGATTTCTTACTCAAAAATGTTAAACCTCAAAACGTTGTTGTACCTCAGCGCGCGTAACAATTTCGAACATACGCAATTTTTTTGCAAAATATTAAGTTTTTGGGAATTCATAAATTTTATATGCTGCATTGTTAATCACCATTCATAATTTTTTTTTCAAAATAACCAGGCCTTGAGTAAATACCCCAAAAATATTTACCTAACAACTGGGTGTTTACCCACCTCACATTACGGGTCATATGCGAGAAAGTTTCGGGGAGACTACTCCCGCTGGTTAGTATGGGCTTTCTTCGCATTTTTTTCTCATCAGAAGCAGACCAAGTACAACTAAACCCTATGTTTACACGAACGTTGTCGCGAATCATGCCGTTTGTTCGTGGTGAACTTTGCGTGGATTTTCGCTACATAAGTTAGTCGGTAACGAGACAGCTGATAGAGTTGCTAAATCTGCAAATGCAATTATGTATCCATTTGTCCCCGTTGAAGATACAGTCGGACCTCTATTTAACGAACCTCTATTTTGCGAATTTCTCTATTTTGCGAACTTTTCCTTAGAACCAAGAACATTTTACGAATTTCTTCGTAAAATAACCTCCAAATAGCGAAGTGCTTTCTCTATTTAACGAACTTTTTCTTGTGCTCAGAAATTTTTTTCTCCCTGTTTCTCAAAATATTTCTGAACATTTCAAACTTATTCTTTCTTTTAACATATTTTATGGTGATCAATGACCTTGAACTGGTTTTACCAGTCGCCTAACTCACCGATAGCAGTAAAATCGATGTCATTCTTTGCATTTCATCCAGGAAGTGCAACCTTTATCCATCCCTCCCTCACTGTCCACTTCACTAGAAAAACTTTCAATATCCCTCTTTTACCCTCAATGGAGCTGTCCCTTGTCCTTGAACTAGTCTCTCGTTTTCTAGATTGTTGATCAGAGTCGTGCTGGTAATTTCGGTTCCTGTAGCTGGAAAATGACAAAGCGAAAGTGCTTGAGCTTCAAAGAAAATAAATTAATTCTTCATGAGGTGGATAAAGTCGTGAAGAGAAAGGATATTCCTTTAAAATTTTGTATTCCTCCAAACAGCTTATCAATTGTGATATGAAATTACGATTAATCGAATTCTTGTTCAAAACGTTTAAAAACATGTGTCTGTGAAGATGGGGTTGTTTTGTGTAGTTTAAAGTATTTTAAAAGGGAAATCTCTTTTTAACGAATTTTCCATATAACGAACTTTTTTTCGGGATTTAGCGACTTCATTAAATAGAGGTCCGACTGTATTTCTAAAGTCTTAACGTCAAAGTTTCATACTTCCTGGCAAAACCTGTGGGATGCACAAACAAACAATAAACTACGATCAATACAGAATTCTGTTAAAGGATTTAAACCCTGTAATTTCAACAGAAAAACAAGCCTTAAACTCGTTGGATTGAGAGTTGGGCACACCTATTTTACTCACAGACATTTACTATACTCAGAACCAGCCCCTGTTTGCTCGACACGCAATGTAGTTATTTCTGTTCGGCACATTTTAACGGAATGTGCCAAATATAACAATCTCAGGTTGAGATGGAGACCCAAATTTGACTGACTTGCTGGGGGATCCTCCCCATCCCTTTCTGTTTGATTTCATTGCGGATATTGGTTTTATTAATGTAATTTAGATCTTTTTGAAATTTGTGTCTTTAACTTTTAAAATTTTTTTCTCGCAACTTATTTTATAGAAGCCTAGATTTTATCATTGTTTGGCGCAGCTTGGCTAACCCTGGCCCTTGTGCCATAAAAAGGACTCACTCACTCGCTACATAAGTTATTATTTTTGTAGAAGGTCAAACAATGAGCAAGAAAACAATTTTTAATTTGGAACGGACAGACAGGCATCTGAATTCTCGGTATGCGGATTGGATTGAGGCTGTCGCTATCGATCCCTTCAGAGCACGCTGCAGATTATGTTGCAAAACTTTCAGTTTTTTTCAGCCATTTAAAAAGTGCAAAGCGCAAAAGTATTGTAGAAGGCCAGAAATCAACCTCTGTTGCCGAGCTGTTTGGAAAGTTAAATGAGCGGGGAAAATATCCCGTCAAGAATGAAGAGCTCGCATCATCTACATGGAAGTTGACAGATTTTGTATTGAAAGAAGAAGAATTTGGATTATGAAGGTAATCAGTTCTCATTCATCCAGTCACTCCGATCCCCTTCCACCGCCTTCTCCGATTTTCTCGGCGAACAAAGTACCCCAAACCTCCCTCTGTTCCTCTCCCCACACAAAAGCATGTACAAAAAGCAAAGTTCACAGAATTATTAGGAATTAAACTTAAATTGCAGAGAAAACACGTGGTTGCTCCTAGGTCGGCTGATCAGAAAGTCCCTTCCCCTTCCTTGGTTGACACCAGGCCAGGTGTCCACCGGGCGGAGAAGAGGAAATAGAAACTGTAAAGAGACTTGCCTATTGTTCCTTTGTCTCACTTATGGGGTTAGCAGCGACTCTAACAAAGGTACAATAGGCGAGGAATGTGGTCTCTGGACCAGAGTATTTCATGCAAACTCTTGTAGAAGTTGGGTTGACTTGAGCACAATTAGTAAAGAATGTCCCTTTGGGCAAGTGAAAAGTTTGAAGTTTTAGAAATTTTCAGTTCGCTATAACCGAGTCTCTAGCGTTTGCTGTTCGTTGTAAACGTATGAAAATACATTATTAACATAGGGTTTCAGTTGGGACCATGTAAAAGGTTCGATGTAACCGAGAGTTCGTTATATCCCGGGTTCGCTATATCGCGGTTCGACTGTATAATATTTTTCCCAATATTCAAACTGTGTAAAATGTAAGAATTTTATAATATCATATAATATTTTATTCATAGTATTGTTCGATGTTATATAATACTATATAATATTATACAGTAGTGAATTATATTTTAACCCTTTATCTACTGACGGTACTTTAAAGTACCGCTTTAATCACGTTCATACCTTCGCAATATGGCCGTTTTTCCTGACAGTATTCGCAAGAACACGGAGAATGGAGTTTCAATAACAAGCAGTAAATGGCAGCTGAAGGCAGAAAGTAAAATTTTTCAATTATTAATTAAATTAATTAAGTAATTTTAATTAATTAAAAAAGTGTTTTCCTCATTCCCAGGGTTATTCTACATACGAAAATTATCTAATGATTAAAAAACAAAATTAAAATGTTGCTAGTAGGTAAATTCAGTAAATAAAGGGTTAAAGTGTTGAAGAATATTATACTGTTTTGAATAATGCTATAACCACATTATTTTACAGAAAACTCTTAGTCATTTAGTCAGGTCATCCACAACCGCTACACGCAATGCAAATCTATCCACTATCAGCCACTCCGAACTCCTTCCACCGCCTTCTCCGATTTCCTCGGTGAACAAAGTACCCCAAACCTCCCTCTGTCCGTCTCCCCCACACAAAAGCATCTACGCCGCCGCTTTTATGGTCCGGCAGTTCGAATCGAACTTTGAGTATCCAACCTCCGCTCCAATTTTGAACTGGTTTTCACATCGATGACTGGTGTTAGCGGGGAAACGTCGACTTGGCGTGAATTTCCAGCCTTAAACCTTTTTTGGGAGCCAAAAGTTATCGACTTGGTGCAGAAATTTGAAAAAATATTGGTGCGTCAAGTGATATAGAATTGCGAAGACCATCTTTAATAGCCATCGTATAAGTTTAAAATGGAATAGCGCCATAAAAAAAAAATCAAGCCGAACTTCACTATCGATGACAATTTTCGATATAAAATTCTTTGATTTATAATTTAGAACTCAATGGCGGCTCGTCAGCTCAGAAACAAGCAGTGCTGAAAAATTTGTATAGTCTTAAGTTGTAGGAAATTCTGTGCTAATTATTTTGATATATAATGGTGATATACTAAAAATGGTTAGTTTTTGAGTTATAAGAAAAAAAACCGGGAAAAAAATTTCATGTTTTTGGCTATAGATAAAATTCCAACAAAAAATTTTGGTTGAAAACCTCAGATTCGTAATGATCACCCCAAAAAGCATTAAAACTCCTCCAGAATTTTAATTAAAAAATTACTTAATAACTGGACTACTGAGAAAAAGCGAAAAAGAGCCAAATGAGTAAGTCGCGCCCAACGAAAGCTGGGAAAAGCGCAGATCAAGTGCATGGAATTTCAAGCGCAGAAAGGGTTGCTTTTTCTCCCGACAGAGAGCCCCGCGTTGCTCAGTGCGCGAATTTTGATCCTTAGGAGGGGCAAAACTCTCTGCAGCTCTGTGATTGATTTTCAATCTTCCTTTTATATTTTTTATTACTTTTTTGCCATTTTCGTTTATCATTGAACCCTCAAAGTGGAAAAGTAAGCCAATAAGAATTAAAATAAGAAAGAAAATACGAGCTTTTAAATTAATTTCAGGTGGGACTGAAAACTGCAGCTCTAATGGACGAGCCGCCACTGTTAGAACTGCATGGTTATGCTGAAATTTGCTTGCGCTAGTAAAATACACGTGGTTACTTCAGCTGATATACTATTACTAGAAAATCACCTGTCATACCATGATGGGTCCAAATTGCCTCTTCATTCGAGAGATTTCCCTTCAAATTTGACGTGTTTAAATAGATATATATGCTAAAGAAAGGTTTAACATTGATTGAAAACAAATAAAATAAACATATGTTTTATGACAGGAAATATTATTTTTTATTTACATATTATTTACATATTTCTTTATTCAAAAAACCTCTTGGTGAACAACATTCAGTGTGAAGTATTTTTCATTGTCTAACAATTTTCCTTGTGCTTCAGATGTCTAATCAAAACAAAGCACTTCTCTGCTTGTCAAATGTTGCCAAAAATATTATCAAATTATTTCGATTGCAACAAATAATCAGATGCATCGTGGCGTCCAAACTATATCACGCGCATGATATACCACTGACGTAATTTGCTACTTTCTATTGAAAAACGGAAATTAATTTGAAATATATGATTAATATAATTTAAAATTTCTCGGGGACTATTGATCATACCGAGATAAATTTTATATCAATCGATAGCAAATTTTATTTCACTGTTTTAGAGCAATTAAATTTGAAATTAGAACGACAATTACTCTTTTAAACTTAAAATGACTGAAATTTAGGTTCTCTAATAAAGAAATAAAGGTGTTTAACGTCTCGCAGTGCTATGGCCCGAGTTTTATTGTTGGTGACGTCAGAGCGTTACCGAGAGATCTGAGCTATTATATTAGTAATATGTAATGATTTGCTTCGCTGTCTGATCACCTGACTTTTGTTTCTCCCAACTTGAAATTATTGCCTGTTTGAAGAATGTCGGTTTGCGATAATGAGGCACTTCAGTTCCAGATCGGTGTGACGATGACTTCCTCCTTTCGCTGAAAACTGTCTCTGCAATTTCAGAGAAACCAGCCGCAGGAAATTGATTTGGAAAATCCTTTGGAATAACCGGGGGAAAAACTATCGGCGTCAGCAGACGATTTGATTACAGATTAAAAAGAAGTGAAGTACTTCAGATGTAGAAATCAGTGTTTTTGAGTACCATTCATTCCAAGATGGACATAAAGTAAGTATCTTCAATATTTTGTATTTCTTCATTTCATTTTGAGAACGTTACACATTCTATATGTAAGATTTCGGAACTAAAATATTTTTCAATTATTATTAAATAAACTAGAAAATCACCCGACATGGTATGACGGGTGCAAATTGCCTCTTCAATCGAGAGATTTCCCTTCAAATTTGACGTGTTTAAATAGATATATATGCGAGAGAAATGTTTAACATTAATTGTAAACAAATAAGATAAACATATAAAACATATGACAGGAAATATCTTTTTTATTTACATATTATTTACATATTTCTTTATTTAAAAAACCTCTTGGTGAACAACATTCAGTGTGAAGTATTTTTCGTTGTTTATCAATTTTCCTTGTATTTCAGATGTCTTTGTGTAAATTTTAACGTTGCGAAAAATATTATCAAAGTATATATCATCGCCATCGCACTAAATAATTTGATGCATCGTGGCGTCCAAACTATATCACTCGCATGATATACCACTGACGTAATTTACTACTTATTGAAAAACGGAAATTAATTTGAAATATATAATTAATATAATTTAAAATTTCTCGGGAAAAAATTAAATTAAATTAAAATTTGATCATAGCGAGATAAATTTTATATCAATGGATGGCAAATTTTATTTCGCTATTTTAGAGCTATTAAATTTGAAATTAGAACGACAATTACTCCTTTAAATTTAAAATGACTGAAATTTAGGTGCTCTAACAATGAAATAATGCTTTTTAACGTCTCGCAGTGCTATGGCGCGAGTTTTATTGTTGGTGACGTCAGAGCACTGCCGGAGGATCTGGGCTATTATATTAGTAATTCTTACCTTATTTGGATTTTAAAACTGATTGAATGAGGATAGAATTCACTTTTAATTGATGGAATGGTATCTAATTTAGAATAGAAACCCTTATTTAGCATATTTCATTTGATGAATTTTTGAATTTCAATTGGATTATTGTATTAATTTATTAATAATAGTGAGCATAAATAATTTATATTTTTGTATGAATTTTAATTTATATTTTTTATTTTATGAAAAAAATTCTACTTTGGAATTTACGGCCAAAGAAAGCATTATTTTTATCATAATTTTAACACTGGCAAAAGCACGCATGTAGGAAACAATAAAATTGGTTTGATTTTCATTACAGCAATAAAACGCATTGTTACAAATTGTATCTAAACCTTGATTTTGAAAAATTATTGAGATTTAAGAAAAAAATTGTATGGAAATAAAATTGGTATCACTAAAAAAAACATTTTTAACATTTTAAAATAGTGTAAAAATAATTTTTGCGCCATAATATGCTCCCGAATTACTGAGAGAAAACGTTAAAATTTCAATTAATTTTTAATTAAAAATCTAAGTAAGATTTTCAGAAACCCTTTCTTAGTGATCAGCTACTGACCAAGAAATAAATACAGGCAAAATTTAATAATTCTAGGTCCAACGGAACATTACATTCTATGCGTAACGATTTTTGCATCAAGCAATTTGCAGATAGTATGTTCAAAAATTTATATAAAAAAAAAACCTAAAAATGTTACAACTACGATTTTTTTTAAATGAGAGAGCAAATATATATTTTTTTCAAATAGGTAACGCGGCGTAACGGCGTTCTAAAATTGCTGTAGCGAGAACTTTCCGTACGCAATAGCTACCAATCGGCTGAAGCCGAGGCGCGTTTTCTGGTTTCCCTTTTTAGTTTTTCCTGAATATTTTAGCCTCCATTATCCGGCCAGCTCACAGGAAGTGAAATCGACGGTTAAAATAAAGTTGGGCCATAGTTGAATTAAAGTAAATTTATTATTCACACATCTACCACATAGAATTATTCTAGATTAACTAAGCTTCCATTACATTTAAGTTACAATATTCAACTCTCTACGCATGTCGAGTTTTGTCCGTCCCTGTGAGAGGAAAAAGGTACCTTCTCGCTCGAAGTCTCAAGTCACTCTGTCTCTCGTTTTTCTCTGGAAAGTCAAAGGTCCTTGCAGCGCCATCCACCGGCAGGAGGGAGAGACAAAATGTCATTGTCACAATATTTAGAAAAATAATCAGTTTTCGAATTACAATTTATATAAGAAATTAAAGGGCCGTAAGATTTCCTACAAATACAGGCTTTTATTTTTCTTCTAACTTTAATATTTTCGCAGATAATGGGTTCTCAAAAATAGGAGATGTCCAATAATTTACGGCCACCTAGACCGCCGTGACGACGCGTTTCCTATCTTAAAAAATAAACAATTTTTTGGAATGTGCTCCCATTTAAAAAAAAAGTAGTTGTAACATTGTTATGGGTTTTTTTAAGATTAATTTTTCAGATGCGTCCCACAATTCTCGTACACCATGTATTATAGTATTGAAAAAGTAAAAACTTACGAGCATTCACTATCACAAGTAAAAAAAAATGTGCATTAAATTCCATGCGGAATTTTCATGAAATAATCTAAATGTAGTGGGTTTTTTCTAAATATTTTTGAAACAATTTAGGTGGAATTATTATTTGTAACAATCTCGCCCTCGTACCATGAGATGGCGCCACGTTATACTTTAATTCACTCTCCTACCAAGAGATGGCGCTGCAAGGACTTTTCGCTATCAGAAGGAGGATGAACAGAATCTCTTGACTGTTCGTGCGAGAAGGATGGCTTTTTCCCTCTCACTGGGACCAGTCGGGCAAATCTCGCCATGCATAGCGAGTTGAATAATGTAACTTGTCAGTTTATGTAATCTTAGTTAAGGTATCCGACTGTGTTCGGAAACATTTTTTTGAAAAATAACTTATATATTTTTTTAATGTTATTTTTCAATTGCATATGTTTTAAAACTATGAAAATATTGTAAAATTAGGCTTTCAAAATAATATTTTTTTAAAAACTGCTAAATTTGAAGAAAAATGACTAAAATATTAGCCTTCCGTTAACAGCCATAGACAAAATCATATTCTAAATATACATAAATCCTTGTAGGAGTACATGATTATGACAGTTATCTGTGTTATGCTCTAAAATATTTCTTGTGCTTCAAAATAGTTTTGATATATAGTGAACATAGTTACTAAACTGGTAATTTTTCATAAAAAATGCTTTTCGTTTATATTTAAGCACTTAAAAATAATACTTCATTTCAAAATTGACCTTAGTTTTTAGAGGAAAACATCAAGCATATTACGGAAAACAATCTCAGAAAATTTCCTATCAATACTTGAATAACTTTTTGAGAAATCATTGTTACGGTCGACAGTTTTCCTCAACAATATCATTTCTCAGAAAACACATTTAAAGTTTTCATGCAACATAAAATAAAGCTTACAGTTCGGTAATAAAACAGCTGTAACTCCATTTGTAATTCACGTAGAGTAAAAAGTGAGACAGTTTTAGAAAGCCGGTTAAACAGGCTACAAAATTAAGTAATAAAAAGGTTTTTGATAATTTCATCAAAAACGACGATTTTAAACCAGTTGGATACATTAATGCAGAATAATTTTATGTGGAAAGTATGAGAAGAATAAATTTAATTTAAATATGGTCCAGCTTTATTTTAACCGTCCATTCCACTTCCTATGAGCTAGACGGATATGTCGGTTAACTATTATTATTATTATTTTTTGAAATGATGAGAACTTGGACATTTTCTGTCCAAGTTCTCATGGCTTCAAAATCTAGCTACTAGACATAATTGACTAACGTAGTTGTTCGTAACATCTAACTTTACAAGTTTATGCTTTATTTCATAGGTTGATTGTTTGTTTTCTTCTATTTCTCTCCATCTGCATTTTGGTCAGTGCTGAAAAAGGCGAAGACTCGGACTGCGAAGTGAAATCAAAAACCACATCTTTCCTAGATATAGCAACGCAGATGATAAAAAATGCGAAAGAAAGTTATAGCCAGTGTAGGTGCTTTATTTCTTTCTCTAAATATTTTTTTTCTTCTCTCAGCTAGCTCAGAATGTAGAGTTGTCTTAAAAGGTTGCAATGGAGGGGATTTATGATAATATAAATAAATATATGTCCGATGCACCGCGCCGATTTTATTTTCGAATTCATTGCGCATCTTGCTAGAGGAAAAGGGATGCGATATCACAGAATACTATTAAGTTGGACATTCACGGCCACTTCACATCGCGCCAAACCCGTTCGTCAATGCGAAAATCTGATGACAATTGGAGTGCTGTGGTCGAAAAATTTGGATATCCAACTTCGCTTGAAATCCATTCGGAGTGTTGGGCCATAAAAGCTGAAATGCGACCGTGGGGGAGGGATAGTGATGCTCTCTCGCGAAAGCGAATACCACAAAACCACTGCGGCAGTCCTATTTTAATTGCGGGGGTAGGAAAAGGCGCAGTAGTTAGGGATATGAAAAACCTACTGTTTTTTCGATTAACCGGTTTTTTCGGTTATTTTTTCCCGGTTATAACCGTTTTTTTTAATCCAATAACCGGGTAAAAAAAAACCGGATCGGAAGATAGTTTAATCGAACCTAAAATCGAGCCTAAAATTTACCAAGTTACGAAGCTTTGAATTTCATCATCTTGGGCCAATCAACGACAACCGCTTCCTCGAGGCGTCTGTTGGCTGGCGGATGACTGAAAGGGTCATTATGAACAGATAAATATTGGCCAATGGATTGATTTCCTGCAAAAAAAACACTAATAAAAATCCTTTAGTGATGGGTTGGAGTGGCATGGCCCGTGAATGTCCTGCCTAAATGGATGGGCTGAAAACTGGACTGGTGTGGAGTGCTACCACGCCATTTGCGCGGTGTGGACTGATCGTGAATGTCCAGCATAAGACAGCGTGCAGTTGAATGTTGGTTGACACAAGCAGGGTACGTTCGTGACGTGACTTTAGCGTTGCGTAGATTGTCTCCATTTTTATTTTCCCGAGTACGAAGTATGGAAAGAGAAAGTATTGTAAGCGTCGAAAAATTCGACTTCGATTCGAATGGTATTTTTTGACACATTTTAGACCTCAATGAGTCCAAAAATACTATCTTTGCAGTGGCGTAGCGAGAGCATGTGGCGCCTGGGGCTTGGCTTTAATTTTTCGCCCCTTTACCAGAATTTGTTTAAAAAAGTGATATAAACGCACTAAGGCGCCCTTTAAGACTGGGGCCTGGGGCATTTATAGCCCCTTGACCCCCCCGTCGCTACGCCACTGCATTTTTGGTATTATATCTGTCTGTCTGTGAGCACGTAGCTCAATACCTCAAAAGCTACACGGGTGAAATTTGGTGTGTGGTCTTCACACCAAAATTGTAAATTTTGTATCAAATTTTGGACACGTCCAATAAGAAGGCAGCAACCCTTAAAGTTAATCTTTTGAAACATAAGATAGTGTAAAAGTCGTTTTTGAATGATAGTTCTTCAAAAATCTTTAATGAAAAACGTGTGAAAACGTTCGAAATTTCACGCGAAATTTAAATTAGTTCAAAGAATTTCGAATAAGTTACTCCGAGACGTATTTTGAAAATTATATCCAAAGCACTTTTGTAACGAACGTCGTAGTTGTCACTATAACGAATTCGACTCTTGCAGTCGAGAGAGTGATCCTTTATTATTAAACCAGTTACATTATTGTTTATTAGTTAAAGCGAAGAGATAGGTTGATATTAAAAAAAGTTCAGGCCAATAGAAGAATAGCTGTCTTCATTAATTACAGTAAAACACCGTTTATACGTCTTATTTAAAACGACGTATAAATGACGAGACGTATAATCGAAATCTTAATAAGCAACTTTGATTATTACAAATTTAATGCAACTAATACGAATTCATTTAAAAATATTAATTTTAAAGTTTCTTAAGATAGTACTAGTATAATATACATAGTAGAGAAATCAATAATTAAATGTTAAAATTAACCTTTTATCATAAAAGAGAGAATAATTATACCTTTATTGCATATCTTAAGTACTCATTTCACATATACGGTTATGTCAGGTGGGTGTTTAATAAGGAAAATCTTTAATTATCGTCTGACGTGCTGACTGTCTGCGGATATCAAGAACAGCCTTATGAATCGAATTAATTTCATCGAATGTTTTTTCACTATTCTTTTGACGAAAGTAATAAGTTCGAAGTTCTTCAAAGGAATCCATTGCGTCTTTTAAGGAAGGTGAAGTAACTTCTTCAACAAACAATCTGGTTTAGATTAATTTATCAATTGGGAATCATTTCGAAATCATGATACCTTTATCACAGTTCACATACTAGAAAGGAGGATTTTTTAACATTAAAACGACGGATGACTGAAACTTTGCGCCGTATAATCGAAGTACTTTATCATTACAATGAATCCGAATGAATCGGGACTGTGATGGAACGACGTATAAATGTAAGCGACGTATAAACGGTGCTTTACTGTGTATTTATATAAGTTCGTAGAAACTTCACCAAATATATAGTGACAAAATTTTCTTGTGGGTGTACGTGAATGCAGTCCAATAAGCAGTATTAAAGAAATAAAGCTCTTTATTTTATAAATATTCTAAGCGAAGAAACGTAGCACAAGTATTAAAACAGCGCTTGTTAACATTCACAACAGAGATTACCATTAAATCGCAACACAGCGCTCAAAGGCTTCTTGTTAGCTCACCAGCTTGCTTGCTGAACAAAATCCAACTCAACTCCTCTTGGCTTGAGAGCTTGCTTTTATACTTTTTCAACAGGAAGTGACGTCATTACGTAGGAAGTGACGTAATCTCGAGAAAGTTCATGAAGCCAGTAGAAATAGGTTGACAGTTCGAGGTCGTTCTAGAAAATTCATTTTGTCGCCAAGATTAGCATCTTCAGGAAACAACTTTATAGCTTTGTAAAACTATATTTTGGAAACATTTCAGGTCAAAGCATTCAACGTAAAGCTATCGATTGTGAGGAGGTACTAAGAGAGGGTCGTACAGAAAGCAAGATATACACTGTCTGGCCTAACAGCAGAGTGCTGAATGGAAGGTCCGTCGATGTCTTCTGCGACATGGACACTGATGGAGGAGGATGGACGGTAAGTAAAGCCTTTGCCTGTCAACTACTCGGTTTCTGTTTTCATATTCTAAAACATATAACATAAGAGGAAGAAAATACCCAATTTTTCGAAACCAATAACGAGCTCGCGGCGCCATCTTGGATTTCATCCGTCTTTTTTAGTTTTTCCTTAATATCTCGAAAACTGCTCAGTTTTCGAATTACAATTGATTTAACAAATTAAAGAGCGTAAAAATGCATACTTTTATTTTTCTTCCAGCTTTAATAGTTTCCCAGATAATGGGTCTCAAAGGTTGCCGCCATCTTGGATTTCATCCCCTCTTTTTTAGTTTTTCTTGAATATCTCGAAAACTATTCAATATTCAAATTACATATCATTTAACAAATTAGAGAGCGTACCATTCCATACATGTGTATGCTTTGAAGTTTCTTCAAGCTTTAATAGTTTTTGAGATATTTGGTCTCAAAGTGGATGAATTTGTAAAAAATCTTAGTTGATAGTCCAATCAACGAAGGGTTTAAAAAAAAGCATTAAATCGTATAGTTTTGAAAATTGGTACACTTGTTCGTGATTTGTTTCTGATGAACACATTAAAAGTCCCCGGACCTGGGGGTGGCGATGAGCTCGCGCCACCATCTTGGATTTCACCTCCCTTTTTTAGTTTTTCCTTAATGTCTCGAAAACTGCTCAGTTTTCAAATTATAATTGATTTTAAAAATTAAAGAGCTTAAAATTCCCTACAAATACATACCTTTGTTTTTCTTTCAGCTTTAATAGTTTCCGAGAATATGGGTCTCAAAATTTATCGCCATCTTGAATTTCATCCCCCTTTTTAAATTTTTCTTGAATATCTTCATATCAATTCAAATTTTATGTAATCATAAAATTAAAGAGTGTAAAATTCCCTACAAACTCATGCTTTTATTTTTGTTTTAGCTTTAATAGTTTTTGAGATAATGGGTCTCAAAATTTGCCGCCATCTTGGATTTTATCTCGCCTTTTTTAGTTTTTCTTCAATATCTCAGAAACTATTAAGTCTAGAAAAAATAAAAAAAAGCATGAATTTGTTGGGAATTTTAATAAAATGAATTTGTTTATTACATGTAATCTGAAAATCAAATAGTTTTTGAGATATTCAAGAAAAACTGAAAAAAGGAGAATAAAATCCAAGATGGCGGCAAATTTTGAGACCCATTATCTCAGAAACTATTAAAGCTAGAAGAAATATAAATCATGCATTTGTGGGGAATTTTACGATAATTAATTTTTGTATTACATGTAATTGAAAATTGAACAGATTTTGAGATATTCAAGAAAAATTAAAAAAAGGGTAATGAAATCCAAGAAGGCGATAAACTTTGAGACCCATTTTCTCGGAAACTATTAAAGATGGAAGAAAAACAAAAGTATGTATTTGTAGGGAATTTTAAGCTCTTCAATTTGTTAAATCAATTGTAATTTGAAAACTGAGCAGTTTTCGAGATATTGAGAAAAAACTAAAAAAGGGGGATGAAATCCAAGATGGCGCTGCGAGCTCACCTTCCCTGGACCGGAGACTTTTAGTATGTTTATCAGAAGCTCCTCATGAACATGTGTGCAAATTTTCAAAACTATAATATTTAATGTTTTTTCAAACCCTTCGTTGATTGGACTAATACTTCTCCATGAATCATGAAAATGAACAAATTCAGAATTTGTTTTTTACAGTTCACTGCATGTCATTATGGGTGTATTCCACTATTATTTGCGATGCTTTCACTGACAGTGTTACCAACCGTATCATCAATATTTCTTGTATTTTCCTTTCTTGCAGATTCTGCAAAGGAGGGGTAACTTCTCAAGACCAAAAGATTACTTCTACCAGGACTGGAAAGCTTACAAAACGGGATTTGGGAACATCGAAAAGGACTTTTGGCTAGGTACTAAATACAGTAAATTGCATAAGAATGTAATAATTTTTTAAGGATAAAATAAATAATAAACAATAAGGATACAAATAAATAGTATTTTTCTTACAAAATTTTTTATGAGAAATATAAGAAATCGCACCTGTCATCTACTACGATTTCATGAACATAAGAAATTACAAGAACGTTTCAACTTACGACTATTTCAACATAAGTCATATCTTTTCGACCCACCCACCTACTACGTGATTATTATTTTTTATATGATTTATTTTTGTTTGTGTTGCATGTTCTCATTTTAGAAAGAAATTTTTCATTTGACTAAATTTCTAAATTTTTTAAAATTTGTTATTGACTGAATATTCAATCAGCTTTTTAGCACTCTGAAAAGTTGGCAGTATTCTTTTTCTTGTCCAAAGTTTGGTTGAAATTGATCCTGTGGTTTAGGAGATGTGGAACACAATGACTTCTATTTATATTATCTACTTTCAAGTGGCAATGCAAACAACTCAGGAGTATTTGCCAATTCAGTCTTAATCATCAGACTTTTTATGATTTTTTACCCTCCGTTAGTCGCAATACCTTACAGATACGCGTGCAATCTGCTTCTGTTAGTTGTTTTTAACGAATTACGATTTGAATTTTTCTTACAGAATATTCATTTACATTCTCACTGGCATTAATTATTATAAAGGGAAAAAAAATGTCAAAACCGGAAGAACTTTTCATAGAATAGATTTAACCACTTAACTAGTTATCCCGAGTTTACTCGTGCTTCGAATTATGGCATTTTTACATTTATAGTCTGAAATTACATCATTCGTAGACGTTATAATTCGACACAAAAAATGAAGAGTAACTCATTAACATTTCAAGTGTTCTGCGGACCTTTAATTGAATCAATACGACAACACATTCCCAAAACAGAAGGAGTCGTGTAATTAAACAGTAGAGAAAATTAATTAGTTAAGTGATTAAATCCACGAGATACATTGCAACCACTTACAAATGAAAATGATTGCAATAGTTGCAAGCTAAAAGATTTGTGCCCGTCTAAGACGAGCTTTGAGCTTGCCAACAATATCTCAGATTTGATTGTCACAGATTTAGGGGTCTATTCTGGTACCTCCGGTTGGGTTGGGTTCCGCACGTTAGCAACGGAATCCAACCCAACCGGGGGGACCAGAATAAACCCCTTAGTATCGAAATTTGTTGAAGAAAATCTCATGTAGATTGCTAGAGTGCGTAAGAAATAAAAAAAGCATGAAAAACAGAACTGATGAATCAACTGACAATAACTTTAGTTTTATTAATAACTTTATTTGTAACTATAACTTTCATTCTGTTAGAGTAAAAATAATTCTTATTTAGAATATGTTCTTAAAATTCTTTCGTTCGAATTCTCTTCTGATAGGTTCTTTTTATAAAAACTCTTTCGAATATTGTAAAGATAATTCCGAAATTTCATCCATTTCTTCAGTTTTTCAATAGTCCCCATTTATATCAAAATGCTTTCGAACCCAGCATTTTTAAGTAATATTTTATATAATCATGGGTGAAATTAAATTTTTAAAAGCGTTCTTTGAATTTAAAAATAAGAAAATAATCAAGTCACAACCGAGTATGCATAAATCAACTATCTTTCATTTCTGCAGGTAATGACAACATCTACGCCCTGAGTAACCAAAGACTGTACTCCGTACGCTTCGACCTGAAAGACGTGGAGGGAGAGAAACGCTACGCTTTGTACGACACTTTCTGGATTGACGACGAAGACCACAAGTACACCCTGCACATCGGTGGTTACAGTGGAGATGCAGGTAAAAAGAAATTATCATCCTTACACTCTAATAAATAAAGAGAAAGTATTGAAATAGCCAAAAATTCAACCCCCAGATGTAGAGGAATCTTCACGTCTCACTAGCCGCCTTCGGCGAGCAGCTATTCGCTAGTAATATTAATAGCCTTTGGCTATATTTGCCACTTGGCGGTTGTAGAGGCTGAGGGGCTCTGCCTAAGTTATATTTTGCAATATATCTCGAAAATGGAAGGTGGTGGGGTACAGGCGGCCATTGATGACATATCTAGACATCATGAGCTTTCATATGAAATAAAAATTGTCGAAATTGGTCCAGTGATTGGGGCTGGAGGACTCTGTCAAGGCCTTACTCCACAGAGAATGTACAATGGAGTAATGTTTTTCGATTTTTTTCTCAAAAATGGAAAGTGGTAGGTGACCACTGATAACATATATGGATGTCCTAAGCTTTCATATAAAATAACCAGCGGGAGTGGTCTCCCCTAAACTTTCTCGTATACTTTCTAAGTGGAGATTCGTAGTGGAGATACTTTCTCTTTGTATACTTCGTATACGAGAAAGTAAAAAAAACAAACAAAGAAACCTGAAATCAAATATCTGTTGCCACGTTTCAAAAAAATATTACTTTGAAGCAGGCGCGATAAAATAGGCAATGCAATGAATACTAAAGCGAAAATTCTGCTTTGGAATTGAATTCCCAAGAAAAAAATTTATACTACCACAACCGTAACAATTGCAAAAGCGCGTGAATAAAAGATTTACTGAAATAATGAGATCGATTTGATTTACAACAATAAAAAAAATGTTAACAATTGATGCTTGAAAAGATTATTTATTGTTGTAAATAAAATTTACAACAATAACAGATTGCTACCAATACGCATGCGCACGAGAATCGGATTAAAAGAAATTGAATATGCAATTTGAACGCCTCTTTTTGACGGATTTGGCCCAAACTTTTATACGGACCTACATTCATAACGATAAAACTGTGTACCAAATTTTATCCATTTAGCTATTCAAGTTTTTGAGTTATAGCGTTCACATGACAGCGAACATACAAATAGACAGACTTCCCGTTGACGGATTTAATCCAAAATTTGATAGAAACCTACAAATTATGTTTAAAGACCACATACCAAATTTCATCCCCGTTGCTCTAATAGTTTTCGAGTTATCGTGTTCACAGACAGACACACACACAGACAGACAGACATACAGACATAATTCCAAAATTGTGTTTTTCGGACTCAGGGAGGTCTAAAACGTGGAGATTCGTCAAAATCTCGAGTTCGAATTTTTTGACGATTACAATACTTCGTATACGAGAAAGTAAAAATTGTCGAAATTGGTCCAGTGATTGAGGCTGGAGGGCTGCTTTATTATATAACACGATATATTAACACGTTAAACGTCACGACTAGAGTCTGAGATTCGAACCATCTATCTAATTAGATGGCTCCTTCTCTGCTATCTCATATCTTTAGTAGAGAAAGGAATGACTGACGCGGTCCGAACAGAAAGTTCATATATTATCACGTTAAAGCGCCACGACTAGAGTCTGAGATTCGAACCATCTATCTAATTAGATGGCTCCTTCTCTGCTATCTCCTATCTTTAGTAGAGAAGGGGGTGACTGACGCGGTCCGGACAGAAAATTCAGTGTCAGTCACCGGTGACTGACTTGGCGCTTAACGCGTTAAGATATCTTTTCCTTTCTTCCCGTCTTCAGATCTTCCGGAGTCCGAAAAAAACATTTTTGAAACTGTGTCGGTCAGTCTGTGAACACGATAACTCAAAAACGCAACAATCTAGAGAAGAATTTCCAACCTGTGGTACGCGTACCCCTGGGGGTACAAGAATTCATAAAAAATTCTTTGTAACTTTCAGAAATGAAATTATTAATAAGCGCTATGAATACTAATTTTTTAAACTCTTTCAGGGGATTCAATGATAGGATCTCATAATAACAACAAATTCTCCACTAAAGATCAAGACAACGACAACGAAGCTAACCAGAGCTGCTCGCAACTCTACAAGGGCGGGTGGTGGTACGGCGCGTGCCACGCTGCCAATCTGAACGGACTCTACCTGAGAGGGAAGCACGAGAGCTACGCGGACGGTGTCGTCTGGCATTCCTGGAAAGGTCATCACGAGTCGATGGACACCACGGAAATTAAAATCAGGTCGAAGGATTTCAGAAAGATTTCGAAAGACTTTAAGAAGGAAAATTCACAAACGGAAGCAATGACGCCAGAATGAAAACTGAGTGTTGTGTCACACTCACGGTCCAGCCAACGTAACAGAATTTCCGCTTCTTAACTTTTGACATTTCCAAATGTACCCTGGACCGGGTCTTAGGAGAGGCGGGACCCAGTTGGAAACAATTTCGGATAACTCCCATATATTTAAGTTTTAAGAAATAATACATATTAGATAAATAAAAAATATGAAATTTTGATAAATAAATTAATATTTTTTAAAAAATTTTAATAATTTTTAAATAATTTTAATCTTTATAAATAAAACGCTTATGTGGGAGCAAAATCGGGCTGAATTTCATAATCACCATTTGGCAACAGCTCGCAACTTTGTCTCAGATCAAATCAAACTAAATTCGCCGAATCGATTGTAAATAATAATAATAAAAATCGATTGTAAATAAGAACAAATTTTATTTACAATTCGGCGAATCGATTTATTTTGATTTGATCTGATCAAATCAAAATAAATCGATTCGGCGAATTTAGTTTGATTTGATCTGAGACAAGCAACCAATTTGTTTACAAACAGCACATGGTAACGAAATTTTCGTACAAAACTCTAACTCCATATTACACATCGTTGCCGTTTGATTTTATCTGTTTCGAAAAACAAATGTACACTTTTGCCGGGAATTGATCGAAGATTCCGAAGCTGCTGCTGGGTCGCTTAGATCGTTCGAACTGTTAAGGAAGAATCTTCTGCAATCCATTCTAAAAGCTTCTTTTTGACAACTAATTTTTTTTACAAAATGCATTGACAAGGTCCTACTTCAGCAATGTATGATCATTTTCGTTTTTCGACTTTTTGATAGAACATTATTCGAGCTAGAAAATAATCGTCTGATGTGCAAGTAGTGTCGCTTGCTAGTAATGTATAATTCTAGAAGAAGCTAAAAAACGCAGTATTGATGATGAGAAACATAATAAAGAATTATGCTGTCTGAGAATAATTGTTTTTTAATTAATGTTTTAAATCTTTTTAATTTTAAAATTAAATTAATTAATTAAGTTAATTAACTTAAAAATTAATTAAAATAAATTAATTTAATTAAATTTTAATTAATTTTTTTATTAACTAATTATATTTTTTAATTTTTTTATTAACTAATTATATTTTTTAATTTTTTATAATTTTAATTAAACTTTAATTAATTAAATTAATTAAAATTTAATTAATAAAATAAAAATAATTAATAAAATAAAAAAATAATTTAAAAATTAATTTAATTAATTAAAAAAATTTAATTAATGTTTTAAATGCTGTCTGAGAATAATTGTTTTTTAATTAATGTTAAAAAATAATGTAAATAATTTTAATCAATGTTAATTAAAAACAGTAATTTTAATTTAATGTTGTTTTTTAATGCAATTAAAAGCAAACCTACATTAGTGTGTTTCTATACTTCAAGAGCTTCAGCTAGGTGTCTTCAAAAACTGCCAAAATCTTGGGACAGTCAAAAGCTGTCGCGGTTTAGTAAACTTGCTGCATGCCCCTGTTTACCAGAAAGGAAACGAAAATACTCAGTCCTCTCCAGTGGCGAATCCGGGGGGGGGGGGGGGCTATCGGGCTGTAGCCAGAGCTAAACAAGAATTCTAGATTTTATTTTAAATCACTACAACTGTTTGTTGTTGATTTCCCTTTTTTAAAAAAATAATAAAAGCGTTTCAACATTGATTTCTGACTTTACAGGCTCGAAAATTTTCCTACTTTTGAAGTCATTGCACTTGTAGCTTTGACGCGGTCGAAGACATTTTTTGGCGAGTTATTTCATCGCAATTTTTTTTAAATTATCGAAAGTATTGTATTGTTTTTTTATGATTCTTATTGTCAGGTGAGGAAAGTCTGTAAAGTTCAAGTGTTTTGGTTTACATAAGCCATGAGCTTTTACGTTCGAGATGACGATACAAAATTTTTATGACATCACATTAAATTTTTATGACCACACAGAACCGAATTCTGGATTCGCCACTGGTCTTCTCTACCAAACAATGACATTGGGGTGTGATTGTCACTGCCAGGCCTGTTTCTGTCCATGTAAAAGCGGCATGCTTTGTAAGTAACTCAATACTTCTTACCCTTATATTACAATTTTATTATTTTTTTATTACGGTAGGGAAAGTTGGCCACGACTGTTGACTTCTGAAACAGTGTCAGCCAAATGTAGGGGCAGGCGGGAAAATTGGGAACAAGTAGTAATTGGGAACGGAGACAACAGAGCGCACTGGTCAGACACTAGCGAACTGAAAAGCACGTGATTTGTTTAACACATCTAGAGGAAGAAGCAAAACACTTTCCTGCTTTTTTCAATGTTAATTGGTAACGTTTGTTACCTTTAATTGCAACCGTGTTCAGAGAAGTGAAATCAATATTTATTAAGTTTCATTTTTCCTTCTCTGAGCCGGTAATATGCAAGTTAAGTTGCTAATTTATATATTTCCTAGATCTCTAGGATATAAAGATTGCGAGGAAACTTAAATTTTCATTTTTGGATTTCATCTTGAGGATCAACAGGTTAATGTTCCTCAAGATGAAAATTTTGACATCATTGGTTTTCAAGTGAATTTAAAAACATAAATTCGAAAATTCCTAAGGATAATGTTATGAAATCAAAACGATGTCTAATTTTCAATTGAATAAGTTTGAGTACATTCTTTTTTGCACTCTGGCGTGGGGCTCTATTTGGAGCAATTGGTCCAATCGGCTAAAGGCCAGCCGTGAATGTACCACATTTACTCGCAAGTGACTGCGAGCTTGCGAGCTGAACGGTTTCCAGATGTGGTGGCGTTTTTAGTTTGACGCGAACTGCTCGCGTTGAACCAAATCCTGTCGGTTTTTCGGCAAACAAGACACTGGGACGTGTTCCAGTGTAGTAAACTCTTTTAAACCAGCATGGTCAAATCTTCAAACTAAAGCGTATTCCAAAGACCCCCTTTCCATTGACGACTGACAAGCGATGATTAATGGGTCGAGGTGGATTTGCTCCGTTCCTGTGGTTCACGGTTGGTTCGTCTAGAAGATAATTTCTTTGGACGGCTTGCAAGTGTACATGCGCATAGTAGGTGAAATTACATAAAATCCTACGCATTTAGAACTGAAATCGAATACACAAGTTTTCAAAACTTAAATATTCAGAAGACAATCCATAATTAAACATATACGAAGTAGGAAATAGAGATTCAGTCTGAAGGCAAGATTTAGTAGAGTTCTTAAAAGCTTTTAACTGTCTGGTTCGGATATATTCGAAAATCTATATATGAAATTTCATTTTTTGGAAATACTTTGACTCACTTAGTCATTTACACTTATGAAGGGAAATAATTTTCCTTTACTGACTTTCACCTAGTGTCAGTTATGGAAGTAATCACTTCGAACAGAATTTCTATCTTTAATGGTAACAATCAAATTTGCAAGAAGAGTAGTCGAGCATCAGAAAGAAAGACCTTTAGTACTTGCTTACATAAAAATTGAAGCTGTTTTTAGTGGCCCAGATCTTGTTTGAGTTTGACATATTCGGTGTATTTCACATAAAAGTGTATGTAAATTTAATGAACCCTTTATATTGTTCAGAAGAAATAAAAAATAGAAGCATTAAGATAATATAAAGTAATCTCGGGTTCGATTTCTAGTTACGTGAATAAAAATTAATACATTGAACTATCAGTCAATTTTATTGTATAAATATATGTTTATGCATTTCAGTTGTTATACTTGGATAAACAATGAAGAAATAGTTATGAGCATTTCTAAATACAGAAAGATGATCTTAAAAAATGATTAGAAAAAATTCTGAAAATAAGGTGTGGTGTTAAGGTCCGATTTATGCGTGTTCTTTTCAAAAGTTCAAATGTGTGAACAGTCCTTTTTGAATTTTCCAATTATTTATTTCACAATGACGAACGCCACATAAATATATTCACGAACACGCATTCCACACAACAGAACTTTTAGAATGAAGAAAAATCGGCATTACCGAGTGAGGTGCATCGTCCATGTTTTTTCCAGACTAATTGAATTCCCCATTGGATATATCGGGAAAGTGCATGCTAAATAATTTCCCTTTTTAGGGATTACTACATAAGAAGTTACCACATAAGAAATTAGCAAACATGGACCCCCCCCCCCGCTCAATGGCTAATTTCGTCTTTTGAATTTCAAAATGGAAATGAAAGAACTCCGAGTTGCAAAGAAAGAAAAAGAACCAGGCTTGACCACCCTAAGAAGATAAAACTCGTTAAAAATGGCCTGTTGAAACGTCACAAAATCTCTTGAAGAAATATACATATGCATAACAATGTGCTAATGTAGAAGGATTTATATGAATTTAACAGTTGAGGATCCTCTAAATATATTATGCTAAATGCTCTTGAACTGTGGGATTTGTAGAAAAATATCAGATCTTGTGACAAATTTTATAGTTCTTGAGTGTTCCATTAAATTTTCTAAATGAGTATTTAATTGAATTACTTTTAGTTATTAAGAATTAAAGCTCCTCTTTTATAAAAAAAAATTCTAACTCTGGAGTCTTAGAAAACATTTTCTCACAGAAATGGAGCTGCAAAAGTTTTTTTCGCAAAATTTTTATATCCCGCGATCTGCATATAAAATTTCACCAAAAAATCGTTCACAGAAGTCTATATAAGATAATTTGTTTCACAGGAGATGCAGTATTTTTTACAATATAGCCATAATTCTTCTGAAGATCACCTGGAGTACGAGGATGAGAAGGAATAATGAATATTGGTTTCCATGGTATAAATGATAATACCGAATCTTGGTTTCCATGATATAAATGATAATACCGAATCTTGGTTTCCATGGTGATAACATAATGGTGTTGAGGCATGTTAAGACCCCATCAGCGATGACGGGACCGGTAATTTTTTTTTCTTTTTTTACGGTTCCCGTATTTTCATATCCAGCGGTCTGCATATAAAATTTCACCTAAAAAATCGTTTACAGAAGTCTATATACGATAATTTGTTTCACAGGAGATGCAGTGTTTCTTACAATATAGCCAACGTCCAATAATTTTATGAGCGATGCTTACGTAAGACATTAAAATCACTTTATTTCCGAAAATCTCTTGTAACTTGCACAAATAATTTAATTTAAAAAATTAAATTTAAAAAAAAAGTTAAATTTGCCAAAAAAATTAAACTTGATTTTTTTTTTAAATGATGTTCCGAGGTCAAGCATTTTAACCACACAAGAAAAACATAAACGATAGATAGGATGAATGTTCATTGTACATTTTCTTTATAATAGCTGGAGATGACAGCTCATAATAATGTTTGATGCCTGAGGCTTATTTCTGAGAACTTGCTACTATTTCCAATGATGAGATTGGAATGAAAGGGACCAATATGTTGTATTGTGACCACACGAGTTTATAAGGAAAAAAAAATAAATATGTTAGTTAAAACAGTTTGCTTACGTAATTATATGAGGGGGTTTGCGATTTGCTTATTTTTGCTGACAAGGGGGGAGGGGAGTCAAAAATTACCAAAAATTTGCTTACGTAATATTTGAACGACCCCTTGTGGTAATGATCTCAAAGAAGAAAATAAGAAGTAATTTAAATATTGAGCGCTACAATGCGGTGGAATCAGAAACTTTATGAAAGTTGTGAACAATCGCAATTTTTCTGGATTCAATTTTCCTGACAAACTTTGAGGCTGTTATACAATTTCCTACATACAATTTATTTAGAGGAAAATTATTGTGATCACATTAAATAAACTATTGAGCAATTATAAGTGCATTTAATAGTGGTTGAAATAATTAACACTGTGACAAAAGAGGAAATTATGCGGAACTATTGCTCATACATTTTATACTGATTGTTTGATAAGATTGATTATGTGCTGTATCTTGCCTTTTGCTGACCTAAGAAAATACACAGAAAAAAAAAAATCGAGAGACTTAAGTCATTTCTGAAGTAAATTTAAACTTGTGAATTCAAGAACGATTGGGTCCTTGTTTGTCTTGTTGGGAGGCGGGACTGTATCTGAGTCCGAGGAGGAGTCAGAATTTGAAACATTGTTTTGGTCATGTTGGAATTTAATAAGGTCTTCATGTTCTATTAGAATAGACATTAGTCTGCTGGTTTTTATCCTTTATAATTTATTGCCTAGTAGATTTTGCCACCAAATAGATGCTAAATCCTCTCTTGGTTTAGTGAAGTGGTACGAAAATGTTAGGCGACAAGACGTCGCAAAATGGAAGGGCGTTCCTATTTTTACACAGACACATAGATCTGAGTTATGGAGTTTAAACCTTTTTAGGTAATTTGGAAATGGGCCATTTCGATTATAAGACCAGACCTGAAGTGGGCTCGCGTAAAATGATTTTAGACGACATGATGAAATCTTTGATGGCATGATCTTTTGTCTTATTTTTCAACATTAGTAATGAAAATAAATTAACAAATTTGACTTGGTTACGAGAGTATAACAAGCTTTGAAAATTTCACTTATCTCTATTATTGTAAACAGTATCTCTCTGTTCATTTGTGAAACCAGAAAACAAATGAATTTACTCATAATTATCGCGCTATAAATGCGACGTGAATTCTTGATTAATTAACTTACTTACAGAACAAAAATTAATGTTGAAATTTATGGGACTGAACTAGCATGTCCGTTTAAAATAATGGAGATTTTTTTTCTTAATAGCAAACATTCATGTTTCTTCAAGTTAATAATAATTCAATTTCGTGGCTCTCATAAAAAGCAAAATCATTACGCTTCTTAATGATCAACTGTCTTTTATTATTAATCATAGAAGACATTCGGATTTAAAAATTATCTTATTTAATCGTTTGCATTTTACTTACTTAATATTTAATTTGAAAATTATATATTCATTAAGCATGTTATCTATTTATTATAACGCCGACGAAGAGTAGGAATAATTAAGCATAGTGAAGCATTTCGTGTGAATGATTTTATTTTTGGAGGGTATTAGTAACTGAAGCTACGATTTCAATCAATGTTTAAAATCTTAATATGTTTTAGGGAGGGAAAAACCTATCAATTTTAACCGGATTTTTTTTCCGGTTAACCAGTTGTTTTCGGTTATTTTTTTGTCCCGGTTATTTTTTTAAATCCATTAACCGGGTAAAAAAGAAAAAAAAAAAATCGATTTTAGGTTCGATTAGAATAAAATTTAGCAAGTTATGAAGCTTTGAATGTCATCATCTTAGACAAATCAATGACAGCCGCTTCCTCGACGGGTCTGTTGGTTGGCGGATTACTGAAAGAGTCTTTGTGATCAGATAAATGTTGGCCAATCGATTGATTTCCTGTAAAAGCAATATTAATAAAAAAAAATTCTCTACAAAGGGCGTTTGTTTTCTTATAGAAAATCCCCCCGAAAACCGGTTATTTTGAGCGGTTATAACCGACAGGTTAAACCGGAGGTGAAAAAACCAGAATAACCGAAAACCGGTTATTTTCGAAATAACCGCCATCCCTAATATGTTCAGCAGAGTCAATGTTTTATGAGCTTTCAAACTGTTTCAATTGTGCTGATTTACAGATATCGTCTGGTGTGTGTACGTGAATGCAGTCCAACAAGCAGGATAATAAAAGAAATAAGTGTCTTTAATTTGTGAGTGCTCCGGAGGAACAAAACGCAGCACAGGTAACACAACTGAACAGTACTTGCATAAATTAACAACAGAGATCACCAATAAATTTCGGTAACAGCACTTTCCATAACGTTCAAATGTCTTTCAGTTCATCAGCTTGCTTTTATACCTTTTCCAATAGGAAGTGACGTCACATAGTAATCTCACACAATATGGTTCTAACATCAGTGTTACTGTATAAGTATCAAATACATCTTTGTTCCAAATGTAACTTTTCGCTGTCATCCTCATAAAACAAGAGCTCAAGCTGACAAGGAATAGATAATCAGGTATATCATATAAAAATTTTGATTTGGAAAGTAGACAGTAAAAAATTTCATTCATTTCCTGTTTTCATATCATTTGTCTCTTGACAGCAGAGGTTACTATTAGTCTGTTTCTGAACTTGTATTTCGTCGCTTAACAAACGACACCACCTATCTCAATTTTTTTTTGAATTTCAATGAGGAAGAAAATACTCAATTTTTCGAAACCATTAAAGAATATTTCTGAATTTATTTAACATCGGATATAAACACGAGACTGCTTATTCCCGATAGATGTGAAATCTTTTCTAAAAAATATTCGTTGCGAAAAATTGAGATAGTTGGTGTTGCGTGTTAAGTGACGATTTGTGTGCTGTCGACGTGTTAGGAAACATTAGCAGAGTATGAAAGCAATAAATGCTTATATCTCTACTAGTAATAAAGGAGAATGTAGGTGTTGGTACTCTACAGGGCAGACCTACGAAATTTGGCACAAGCATACTTTGGAGGGTGGGAATGTGCACCTTTTGGAGCCCTCCCTTTTTGAAATTTTAATTAAAAATTAAGCAAAATTTTGGCACTTTTCCTTAATAACTTCTGAAAATATTACTACACTAAAATCATTTTTACACAATCTGAAAGTGCAAACAATTACCTTTTCAATGAGTAAGTATCAATAAGTTGTTCAAGTATCATTAAGTTGCTCTGCAATTTTTTTCTCTAATTTTAATAAATTTTTTAGCATAATTTACAACAATACTTTTCATTGTTGCAAAGCAATTCAAACCGTTTTCACTGTTTTAGCAAATATTGAATTGCGTGTTTCTCTTTCATTGTTTAAAGCTAAGGTAATATCCTATTACACTTTGCTTTCATATTTAATTTCATCAATTTTTTTTTGTGGAATTTCTAAACCAAGTTCTCCGAGATATTAGGTACATGAAATATATCCAGCACGCTGAATGATTATGGCTGCTATGTTTTCAGCATGTTTTAATGCAGTTAACATGTCCTGGCCATAAAATGTGTTGTGCCATTTTAATGCATATTTTGAAAGAGGAATAGGAAAGTGAAGATGACGCTGACAACGTACAATTAGATGTTACATGACATGGTCAGTTATTTGACACCTTTAGGCAATGAACAGAACAGGTGCTAGACCACTAAAACAATATGAGCTAAATATCTACTACAATCTCCTTACTTTGTTAAGGGAACCATAAATAGAAAATGATGCAAGATTCAATTGCATTTGTATTCCCAGCCAAGAAGCTGGTCGACGAAGACGGCTAGTTTAAAATAAGTAAGCCAGCATCGAGTCTTGTCAATTTTATTATTTTTGGGTTGAAAGAGCAGTGTGAGCCATGAATCTGACATATAACTTCCAAAAGTAGTAAAGCACAAGAAAAATTTTTACACCATATTTGAAAGTACAAAAAATTACCTTTCCAATGACATCAATTCAATTGCCGTACCATGTTTTCTCGAATTTTAAATATTTTTTATCATAATTTACAATACTTTTCATTGTTGCAATGCAACTCAAATCGTTTAAATAAATGTTTAATTGTGTATTTCTCTTTCATTGTAGTAATCTAAGATAATATCTTAGTACATTTTGCTTTCAAATTTTATTTCATCAAAATTTTTGGGAAATCTGTAAACCAAGCTCTCCGAGATATTACATATATTAAGAAATCCAGTAAGCTGCATGGTTATGCTTGCTATATTTCCATTCTTTACCCAGCATGTTTTCCAGCTAACATGCCACTGGTCATAAAATATGCCGCGTCATTTTAATGTTGAAATCAAATGCATATTTTACAAGAATAAGAAATTGAAAATAGTGCAAACAACATGGAATTAGAAGTAACATGACATAGTCAGTTATTTGACTCCAATAGGGACATTTATGTACACAATGAACAGGTCCAAGGTCACTAACAGAACATGGGCAATCTGAAGATTAAAATTACGTTACTAAGAGAACCATGAATATAAAATGATGCAAGATTCAGTTGAAATTATAATCCAAGTGTAAAGTTGGTCACCAAAGGCGGCTAGTTTAAAATAAGCAAGTCAGCATTGAGTCTTGTTTATTTCATTATTTTTGGGTGGAAAGAGCCACGAATTTGATATATTCTATATCTAATGCAGAACGATTGTTATTGCTCATCAGTTATTATTGCTCAAAACTATTGTATCTTAATACTACATCTCCTCAAAATACATTTGAATTTTTGTTTGTTGAAAAAAAAGACAGACAATCACGAAGCCAAGCAATATGGAATTCAAAGACTTTATTTTTGTCCATTTGAATACGTTAAAAAAAGGAAAAAAACTTGCACATCATGTTACAGCATCACATTTCACACATACAAAGTTCCCACACAAGTAATGCTTCAGAGTTGCACATACACTTTCTGAAACCCAGGCAGCGCTAAATAATTCCATTGGTCCTATTTTACAATAAAGATGAACTTTCTAACTACGTAGAAATACTCTTGCGGACGATAGCTTTTTTATTTACAGGTCCACAATTTACGAGGAGGAAATAAAACCAACAAATCATTAACTGATGAAAACGAATCAGACGCACACATAAATAGTTACACAAAAATAAGAAAATCATTCAAAAATATATTTCCAGACACTGTTGCATCACATGAAGTTGAATCACTAGTCACTTTCACAAACCTAGGAGTACTAAATATCAGACTTTATACAGTGGTACCTCGAGATACAAGTGCTGTCGAGCAGCGAAGTTTTGTTTTGAAATACGAGCGACATTTGAGATACGAGGAAAGGCCAGCTGCGACGCTGCACACGGCCCACCCAGTTTACTGCGCTCGTGCATTGTCCTCGTCGCAGCAGCATTCGAGGGTTCTTCAAGAAATTGGTTTTGAGGAAGAGCCAGAGGTGGAGGATACTATCTCTACAAGTGAGATAAAAGAGATCTCGGGAATGTGAGAGAGAGTTTCAATGTTCGTGGAAAAGAAACACCCCAAAAAAGTTGCAACTGGCCGTGCATTGGAGCTATTTAATGACACTTGCCTAACTCATTTCCGCAGCATTCTGCAAGGGAGGAAGAAACAAACCTCCTTGGACAGTTTTTTTTTTTAATCCGGCGAGGTTAGGTTAGGTTAGTTTGTGTGGTTTTAATGGCACAAGGGCCAATTTGGCCATACTGTGCCAAACGTTCGTTTTCAAGTCACATAAAAATTTTAAAATGCTGTAATTGAGAGAACTAAATGAAGTTTTAATCCGGCGAAAAAGGCAAAGACCAGTGAAGAAAAAAGCAGTGACAAAATTTAAGCATACAGTAGCATTTAAGTTGTGTGTAAGTTACATTTATGTGACTAAAATACAAATACATATGTATGTACACTTTATAAAACCAGTTTTTTTGCTTTACATTCTCTTTTATTATGTTTTTATACAGTATTTGTCATTTATAAATACATTTTTCTTATTCAAAAACACGTAACAAAAACAATTAGGGGTAGCATTTTTGGGGCTGGAACGGATTAACATAATTTCAATGGGGAAAATTGCCAGCAAATTGACACACGAGCAAGGTTACGGAACGAATTAAACTCGTATCTCGAGGTATCACTGTACTAAAAGAAAAAATCCCAGTAGCACAAAATGTTAATGAAAGAAAACGAGGGCCACAAGAAGGAATCTTTACTCATATAAGAGCTTATGTTACAAGTCTGTTTTAAGTATCAAACATTAAATGACTGAAAATAGATTAATCAAAAATCCTCATCGATACAGCTTAGTATCACAGTTAAGCCCGATGTAAATAAAATACTCATCAAAGCGCAGATATATACAAGTAGATTTTCAATTAATTTATCACTTTACATTTTAAAACTTATGAAACACATGCCATTCATGTCTCAGAGAGATAAAAGGAAAATTTTAGCCTGCAACACACCAACTTGGGTTAAAAGTGACAACTACTACAGATTTCTCTTTTTTCCCCTCCCCAAAGCAATTGGAAAAGTACAAGACAAAAGAAAAGGTGGTAAGATAAAAACAAATATACCAGATTAAAAAGCAAAGTAACATATTATGAAAATGCATATGGCAAATTTTTAGAAAGTCAATTAATATGCAAGCGTTTCATGACAAGACATATAACAGAATTATTGAAAGGAAAAATCTGCAAAAACAATTTAAGAACACCAAATAATAAAGCTGAATTTCCAGCAATATGATCTCGCGAGTGCAAGCTAAATTATGACACATCAATTTATATTAAGTTCTGGATGATACTGACAGAGAAATATGCATAAATACAAGATGAATGAAATAAAATTTGCAATGAAAGATCTCACAAGAATAAATTTTCTAAAGCAAATAACCCATTTTTGTTTTATTTTAGTATTTTTCCACTTCCAGAAATGTACATTAATCCACATTCAAAAAATTCCATTCCGGTACTTTCCACAATTTCAAGAGTTAAACAGTATACATGTGTAGGTGGGAAGACAGAATTGTTTATATAATACATTAAAAAAAAAAAATTAACTCCTTAATTGTGCCTTTTGAATTTAATGGATAAAATAAGGCTGTACATTTTTCAATGTACAAAATACATAGCTAAAATAAAATTATATAACACTCATTAACCCTTTATTAAGCACTCTGATTACCGCCAAATTACATCGAAATAAAACTCAAAATGTTCCGTCATCTCCTCAAACGCCTAAAGCAGACTTAATAATAAATGAACAGCAGATTCTTTCCAACACAAGATGAAAACTTAGGGCAGCTTTCTTGAAGAGTAAATCAAACTCCATTGGATTTGAAAGTTTCTACAATGGCAAATTTACTATTTCACAAATTCTTCCAATGAATTTCATGCAACCCAATAATAATAATAATAAAAAGAAAAATTGAAATAAGATAATTTTTAAGGGGAAAAAAAAGAAAGAATTTAGCAGTATTTCAGTTTTCTAAACAAAAAGCAACAACATTTTTTCAAGCAAAAATCAGTCTAGCAATGTGAATTCATAAAACATTTCTGAAGGCCGAAATCAAATGTCATAAAGATGATTCATTTCAGACATCTCTATTCCAGGCAAAAGGAAAAATAAAATTTTTCTTTCTACTGATTCAATCAAAGCCCTGTCAATCGCATGGTTCACAACATGCCCCAGTAAAATAAACTGAATATTAGGGATGTAACAAATAGAGATTTGGCTGAACAGCCAAATACTTGGCCAAATTCAGAATATTCAGTGGCCGAATAACTACTTTTTAAAAAACATTTCTCTTTTGATGGTAAATAAACTATTCCTCAAAATTTTAAATGAAAAATATTAAAGATCAAGAAAATTTATCTTTTTAGAATTCTTTTATTTATTTTATTAAATATTAACACCTTGATGTATTTTTTGTAGTAGTATTTTAAACACTTTAATTCCAACAATAAGGATTTCACAAATCCAAATAAAGTATAATTTTACCTATAGATACATTAGATAATATTTTTAAGATTTTCTTTTCTTAGAAAATTTATTAAAACCTAAAAAAAACTTGCTTGTCATCCTCTTTACCTTTCACTTAATAATAAATTTCTTTACTTCAAGTCAGTATCAGTCGCGAATCCGGAGTATCGGGCTACCCCCCCCCCCCCCCAGAGCTAAACTAAAATTATTTTATGTAAAATCACTACAACTGTTTGTTATTAATTTTAATTCGTAAAAAAAAATAATAAAATTGTGACTACATTGCTTTCTGGCTTGTAAGGCTCAAAAATTTTCCTCCGTTTCTAGTCATTCCACTTGTACTTGTAGCGTTGACAAAATCGAAAGCATTTTTTGTCTAGTTATTTAATTGTATTTTTATTAAATTATCGAAAGTATTGTAGTGTTCTTTATGATTCTTATTGTCAGGTGAGGAAAGTCTGTAAAGTTAAAGTGTTTTGGTTTACATAAGCCATGAGATTTGACATTCATCACTACAACACACAATTTTTATGCCCCCACCCCCCCCCCCCCCCCAAATTCTGGGACCGCCACTGGTCAGTATATTAAGTTATTTTCTTTAAAATATATTCTTCACTTCTATAATGTAATTCTGCAATATTCTTTCTTAAATATATATTAAAAAAATTATCTGAATTTATTTGGCCGAATATCTGTATAGTATTCGGCAAAAAGGCCAAAAATTATTGCTCTTGCATCATAATTTCAGGCTTTACAACAATAAATAACATGTCAAGTTATTAAATACATTTATGTACTATGTAACTTAAAATCGAGTAAATGTTAGGAGATTTTTGGTTAAAAAAAATCGACTGAAGTAAAATTCTTCAATATATTTTGTTTTATTATTCAATAGAATATTTTTTCTTAAATTTTCTTGAAAATATTCGGCCGAATATCTTCTTAGTATTCGGCAAAAGGACCGAGTAGTTGCAGAATATTTGTTACATCCCTACTGAACATTGCCTTGTTAAATGGTTTAAACCAACACTTAATGCGTAAAATTCTGATGGTTTTGCAATACTGTACTGAATTATGCTTTAAAAAAATCGTCAAGGAAAGCACATGAAATAAACCAATACATTTGCCCATCTACGACTTTCACTTTACTTGCACACATTTCTACACATTATTCAAAATCGAAACACTTCAAATAATAGTATTCAATGCACTTCACCTATGAGTGAGATTTAAACTTACACATTAGCATATTTCTACACATTATAAAATTACTTAGTAAAATATTTGAATCTTATCTCTACAGTGAATGATACATGAATTGCAATTAAAATTTCGAAAAGATGACTCTTTTAAAGCATACACATAAAATTGCTTCGAATAACCAAACAAATGTTTTTAACCAGCAGGATCAATTTAATTTTTCTATTAACTTAATTAAAACAAACAAATTATTAGATTTATCATTCGCAATATCATTTAGTTCAGGCATGATTTTCAATTTAACCGTACCAAGACCGAATTACAGTTTCCACCGATAAAAGTTCACAAAATCAATTTTTAAATCAACATATGAAAAGAAGGAAACGAAAACATAAACAAAAGCTAAAAACAACACCCGGAGTTGTGTGTTTGTGAATCCATATAAGTGCAAACATCTACTATACACGAGGTGTGTCGGAACACTTCTCTTACAAATGTGGCAGTAAGATTTCTAGCAATAGAAATGAGAATGCAGATTCATCTTCTATAATGTGGTTTAAAATGTTTTCTGTTTTGTTGATGATAATGATTGCGATACTGTTTCCATTTGTAGTGGGAATCGTATGGTTTTTGATGATGGTTACGATGGCCGTAATAAAAGTTCCCCTGAAATAAAATATTATCAGTAAAATTTATATTACCAATAGGAAAGACATTAAAATTTTTTATACATTTAACAATGCATTTTACATATAATTAAGTCTATATTATATGGCACCAGTAAACATTTCATAATATCTATAGTCAACATTTGAAAAGTTAACTAAAAAACAAAACATTATCCATAAAATTTATATTACCAATATGAAAGATAATTAAATATTAAATTTCAATTTTTCCTACAGTTAATTATTTATACAGGGATCTAAAATACACAAATTTTTTATAACAGTAATTGACTGCATAGTAATTTGCTCCTTTCTTAAAATATTTAATCAAGTAACAACGCATTTTACATATAATGAAGTCTATATTATATGGCACCAGTAAACTATTCGTGATATCTATAATCAGCATTTGAAACAGATTTTCAAATATAAATTTATTTGGATTTTTGAAAATTAGTTCAAGGATTAAGTTTATTCTAAAAAATTAACTTCCATTTTTACTACAGTGATCTAAAATACACAAATTTTACAAAAGTTATTTACCGCATAGTAATTTGTTCCTTTCTTAAAATATTTATTCAGGTAACGATGCATTTTACATATAATTAAGTCTATATTATATAATTAAGTCTATATTATATATATGGCACCAGTAAACATTTCATAATATCTATAGTCAACATTTGAAAAGTTAAATACAAAAACAAATAAAACATTATTCATAACATTTATATTACCAAAATGAAAGATATTAAACATTAAATTTCAATTTTTCCTACAGTTAATTATTTATACAGGAATCTAAAATACACAAATTTTACAAAAGCTATTTACCACATAATAATTTGTTCCTTTCTTAAAATATTTATTCAAGCAACAATGCATTTTACCTAAAATTAAGTGTATAATATGGCACCAATAAACATTTCATAATATCTACACTCAACATTTGAAAAGTTACAGGGATCTAAAATACACAATTTTTTATAACAGTAACTTGTTCCTTTCTTAAAATATTTAATCAAGTATTAATGCATTTTACATATAATTAAGTCTTATATTATATGGCACCAGTAAACTATTCGTGATATCTATAATCAGCATTTGAAATAGATTTTCAAATACAAACTTATTTGCAATTTTGAAAATGAGTCCAAGGATTAAGTTTAATCTGAGAAATGCTGTTCAACAAATCATCTTAAAAAAGTTGCAAGTTAACTCACTGCTGACGAAGAGCCACAACATAACATTACAAAGTCCTACTGTTTTACATAATAAAGCAACTGAACTTTGTTATTACAACAGCTGATTCAAAGACAACAAAATTTATTTAGTCTGGGTATATGATCATAAACAAGTAATTATTTTAGATGAATAAATGAAAAAAGTTGCCTTACACAATACAAGAATGATAATTTATTTAAACAAAATAAAAAAAGAATAGAAAAGGAACTCACATTGTATTTGTGGTTATATTTCCTTTCTTCATACTTCTGAAAAGGATTTTCCTTATAATAACGTGGATGTCGATCTTGGGATTTGAATTTTCTAACCTAAAAAAACATATAAAAAATTATTTTTAAGCTCAACAGTCTGTTCAATTTTACTTTCTGATACATTTCAGTTTCTGACAAAATAAATTCATTCAATATTCCAAATTCGAGTCATACATAAAAAAAAAAAAAGAATATCTTATTTTAGAAAATCACAAATCTAGCAATGGACTGCCAGATTATGGGAAACTTTATTTCTGCTCCAATTCGGGTTTTAGTTGGAAAAGATGGTACGGTTTTGTTTTCTGACTGAAACTTTTGTTTTCAATATAAAAATAAACGTGATACTTTTGTGAGAAATGGTGATATGTTTATTGAAAAACTAGTCTGTTTCCTTTATACAGTTTAACATATAAGAATATTCATGCATATAAGAACATTCAGGGTGCCCAGGAAGTCTTTCTACAATTAAAAAAAAATCACTAAAAAGGTAGTTGATGAGATACGGCAATCAAATTCATCCCTGCACCAGGGATGAGATTGGCAAAAAAGCAAAAAGACCGAAATCATACAGAAGCAAAAAATTTGTACCATTATTTATACGCGAAGGATGTTTTAAGAAGTAAAACATCGGAACATGCAACACAATGAAAATATTGCACTATAATAATTAACAACTTAATTATTTACAATTAAGTATGTATAAATAAGAAAAAGAATATTTAACTATTACTAAATTAAAAAAACATCAGAACATGCAACATGATGAAAATATTGCACTATAATAATTAATTACTTAGAATTAAGTACGTATAAGAAAAAGAATATTTAACTATTATTAACTATTACCAGAATTTTCTTTCAAAAATGGAAGATAGAAAGGTTTCTTTTCTTTGTGCAAAAGCGGAATTTTGGGAAGAAAAAGCAAATTTTTGCGGTGGGAGGGGAAAGAAAAAACGAAATTTCTCCAAAATAACAAAAAAGCGGAAATCCACCAAAAAGCGGAAGAATCTCATCCCTGCTGTACCCAGTCATTAATAAAGTTAGTTATATTTCGTTAGTGCATTACAGGTTATTGATAAAAGAAAAGTTGTTGGTGAGAAGGAGAATGGTGGTTCCACAAGAAATGGTACAATATGATTATGGGATGTGTATCCCTTCTATAGGAGTATGTTAAAGATGGCTTATATTTAACAAAAACACAGTACATTAATGACCTAAAACAAAAGATCACTTGAAAATTTACTTAAGACCATTTAAAGATTTTATTTCATTTCTTGTTCACGATGATGGTACACTACTGAGAATGACAAGAAATTGAGCATGGGAGGGGGGCGGCCCGAAGAGAGGAGGAAACCATCAATATCTACTGCTCATTTTGTAATAATTTTCACAGAATTGTTTATTCATTTATTTTCTTAATGAATCTCTAAACAGAATATGTGCACTTGTATGATAAATCATTTTACAGGTACAGTTGTTCCAATGTTTAAATAAAATCCAATTTTTTTTCTTTTTGATTTTACACGTGAACACGGTTCACAAGAATTGGAGAATGTGGCCGATCAAGCTTTTCCATTGAAATTCAAGCATTAGTTGGATTATTAGTTGTCAGCTCACTCACAATATTGGACAGTGGGGGAAAGGGAAAACATAAATGTAGAAATGTTTTATTAAAATGTAAGTTATCTTACCTTTCCTCTATCATATTCATCCTCATAATCATCTAAAGATTTTCGCTTTTCATTAGCCGACTTGTCTTTGTAATGATTTTCACCTTTCCAAGTAGGAACTGAAATAAAAATGATCTCATAAACGTACAAGTTTTCTTCTGACTTTTAACTTATCTCTGCCACACAGTCCTCCTATCTACTCGTTACAAATGAGTCGTTCAGAAGACAACGCAGTCAAGCCAAAAAATCATGTTTTTTATAGATTAATTTTTAAAATTTTTGGTTTATTAATTTTATCAGTAGAAGTGTATAAATCTTCTAATGAGAAGCAATGAGTAAATCCTTTAATAACTAAAAAAATATTAGTAAGTTCATTAACTGTGATGGTACACCTAAATTCACTCACTTCTCAACCGCTAAATTCAACTATAAATGGAAAATAGTAAGTTTAGGATAGGGATAATAGCACTTCTTTTAGAATGTATATAGCAGCCTTATGAAATTTTGTTTCGGAATTATTAAATGTACAATTTGGGAAAATTCCTTAACTCGGAGATAAGAAATTTTTTCAGTTCTGGACGTTTACGATTTTAGCAAATTAACTCGAAAATTTTTCTCCAATATTCTTGAAGTTTTAATTTATGATTGTCCCCAGGTTTCAACAATATTTTTTGAGTGTATCAAGGTGTCTGTATCCAAGGGGGTGACCCCAACAGGGGACGCCCCCCCCGGAATGAAGCAAGTTTTTTTAAAAAAAACTTTTTTGTACATTCTATGTCTAGACAATAAACTAAACCCATTCATGATGTTTTTTCATCATATTTCAAAAAATTTAATGCCTTGCACCTCAAAGGTTTAACCCTTTGTGGACAGCACGATGTATAATGTGCACCATAGTTCACCAATCTTGAGGTGTAGGAAATACAGTTAAAGAAGATAGCAGCTAAAATTCGGACACAAATGTGTATATCATCCATCAATTAAAACCCCTAATCTTATTACACTTTTAAAAATAAAGTTTTATACAAGTAAATAAGCACAGAGTTGTAAAAAATGGGACGACGTATGAAGTGTGCCAACCTGATTCCAAGTGTTCTAAGTTACCCGTCCGCAAAGGGTTAAAATTTACAAAAATAAAATAAAATATATATAAAAAAAATTGGACTTAACCACATTGGCTTCCGAGAGACTCAATTAGAGGGTTCTGAGTTAACATGGACCAAGTCCATATTTTGTCCATTTTGCACTAACACTGCCTTAGTAGTGTAGAAACGAATCATTATTACACAAAAAATGTAACAAATTCATTGATATTTCAAATGCAGTTAATCAATTTTGAGGTCTGTTCTCTTGGAAATTAATCTCATGGACTTGGTTCCACCTTAACTTTAAACCTTCCAATTCATGCTAACGAACATATTAAAAATGAGAACATTCCAATAAACACTGCTTGAAGCATCGATTAAATTTTAATGCAATGAAGCACAACTCAAATTAATCGAAAACATAAATTTGTAAAGGAATCAAAATCTCAGTTACATCTGATAATTATCATAACAGAGGAGAATTCTAATGTTTACAGTGATAAATAACACAAAACCATAACTGGGGTACAGTTTGGTACACTCTATGGAACTCGCCTTTTTTCTTTTAAGAAAGTAGTGCGAAATACAAAATACGGCGTCTTATCTTTCAAAATTCATAACAAAGAACTAATTTTTTTATAAATGCAATTTCATAGTGACAAATTGTAAGTATCCACTACATTTGAAAAAAGATGACGAGATTCATATGATATGGTAAATGAATGATCTCAATCCACCTGTAAACAAACAAGGCTTATTAAACTTTGGATCGTGAAATTTCTCATGGTGTCAAGTTCTTACCGATTCTCCGATATCTTTAAGCCAAAATAATAAAGAAAATTTTGACAAAAAGTATTTCATAAAAATTTTCATGAGTAACTACTTAAACCCTAACTTCTATTTACTTATCATAACTTTTCTATGCTTCCCAAATTGGAGATCAGAATCCTCTTGGAATGAAAATGGGCATTTCCGCGGGGCCGGGGGGGGGGGAAGGAGCGTCAATAGGGGAAAAATTAAAGAAGAAATGAGCCCCCCCCCGAAGCTAACACACCAAAACAGTACTCTAAATGCTAATTTTTTCCTACAGAGAGTCGATATTTCTGCAAGCATGGACTAATCATAAAAAAAGCTTTGCAAAATTGTCTAATAATTAATAAGAAATAATTATAATTCTATTTAAAAGTAAACATATACTAGTGATGATGCTTCAAATACATACTGGACATCATAAGGAATTAATGTATTGTTTTATTAACCTTATGGGCAATAAATTACATATTACGAGGAGTTCTGTGATATCTCCAAATCTGGTACATTTAAATAGAGTATCCTGCTATATTACTAAGGCATAAAAATCTCATTTGAAATTTCACAGTCGCGTTCTATAACCAACATTTTTGTTGAATATTTCGCACCTAAAATTAGACTGCCATTCATTAGTTCTCCGATATAAAATATTGAAGCTCAAATACTTGCCTTAATTTTTATTTGTATATTATCTACATAGTATTTTCAAATACCCATTAAAAACACGGCTGTTAATTTTAAGATGCTTAACGCCAAATTTTTGAAACTACAGAAATAGTTTTGTTGGGACAGCCAAAAATTTTTCAAACTTCAGTAATAACAGATGTTTTCATCATTTGGTTAGTCTCCAATTTTTTTTCTCTTCATTTTACATAACATTAAAAAAAAACCAGAGAAAACTAATGTATGAATGAAAATCAGTTTTATACATTTACTAACAAATTAACTGTACAAATTTAAAAAAAAACTTCTATTAAAATTTTTTTATTAAATGTTTTGTAACTACTAGCAGCTTAGGTTCAAATGAGGAATATTTACATATTATGTCCAATTTACATGAATAGAATTTGTGATTCACTACTGTTTCTCATTAAAAAAAATCAAACCATTTAAAGTTTTACCAAGAAGAATATTTTGTATATTAAACCAACGCTTACATCTATGAGCCTGTTTCTTAATAATTAGTCATAACTTGCAAGGAGTGGTGTTTATTGAAATGCACATTTACAAAGGAAAAAAATTAACAGAAAAGAAAAGACCATAGGAAACTTATACAAACAAGGTAATTCAAAACAATTGCATCAATTACAAATGGATATAACCTCCTTTAAACAATGACAGGAAGAAAAAATAAATAAAATTGAATACTATACAGAAGGAAGCTTAACTTTTTTTTTTTTGTGTGTGTACACAATAATTGCCTTATGTGACTTCCCTTAGACATACGGGGAACATCCATGCAAAGTCCATTCCACGCCAGACACTGCAAAACATGTGGGTACATAAATCATTCGAAATTATTTCTTGCGCCTTCATTTCATTGGGATTTGTCGTAGACTCCGTCTTAATGCAGTGTTTCCCAATGTGGGGCCTATGCAAGAGGAACTTGTAGAAATGGAAATGACGAGTCAGTTAAATCTTTTTTTTTAAATATAAAAGGAGCAATGGCATGGCTTTGCAAGGAAACAGAAATCAAATATCCAAATGTTCAGGAAAACTATTGTTATCTTTTCCATCTTACCATTTAGCTGAATGTGGATTTAGTGCCATAAAATGATTTGCTGCTGAAGAAAAGAAATCAGCCGGTTATAACACAATGGGGAGACTTGAGATTGAAGCTAACTAAATTGGAACCTAACATATCTCTTTGAAGCAAGCATCAAGTGCAAGGATCTCACTAAATTTAAACAATTACTAATAATTAAAATATGGAAAAATCTTTCATCACAATTATTTCCTACTTATATTTCAGTCCATTATACGTTCTGAAAATTTACTTACTGCGTTTCTCAACAATTTCCCAGTAATTTCTTCCTAAAACCTTTCATTTAAGTTTCTTCAGTGAAAAATTCAATTTTTGGATATTAAAAATTATGTACATTACATGATGGTATGCTGAAAATCGTCCCGGTCTCTCTACAGTTCGAAGGTACAAGATCTGCACAGACTGCATTGGCTAGATATCATAGTGGCCATATCAAAAGCTTGAAATTCGTCGACAAAGAAAAGACCTATTCCTCTTGCCATTGTTCCTGTCCTGCTTCTCCCGCCACTGACTGTATTGGCACCTCAGCGAGGCTGCTGTGGAGTGAGTGGGAGAATGGATTTATGGTACTGTTAGAGCGGCGTGGTATCATGGACCTGGTCTAGTATTTGGACCGGGGGACATGAAACAACAACACTGTGAATGAACTGAAAGTATTAGATACAAAAATCGTCTTGTGGGTGTATGTGAATGCAGATTAAGGTGACTGCCTACATTGAAAATGGCATTTTTTGACCATATAGGTCAATTTTTTTTTTTGCAAAAATATTTCGATTTAAACATTTTTCTTTCCAAAACCGTTTTCATTTTCATTTTTATGTCAACTAGAAGCTGAGATATAGCTAATTAAAAAAGTGTCGTCTGCTGCTAAATTAACCGGAAGTATCATTCTTGCAACCAGAAATCACTGCAAAATACTGTTTTGTACTTTTTTTTTACCATTCTTCTTTATTTTAAGTTTCAAAATAATATTTCAGTGATGCTGCTAGTGCCCAGCCACAACTTTTTGACACATATTTTCTCAGTTTCTTGATACAAATTGGCAACATTATCGCCGCTTTGAGCATTTGTTTACAGTATTGTTTTAACACTGGCATTAATGCCTCTTCTGCAAGCAACAGTGAACGAACTGAAGGTATTGATACAAACATCTTATGGGTGTACGTGAATGCAGATTAAGAAGCAGGATAATAATAAAAAATAAATGACTCTTTATTCCCCAAAAATTTCAGCAAAAATAATGACGTAGCAAAGGAAACAAAACTAAACAGCTCTTGTACAAATTTACAACAGAGATCACCAATACATCTCAGCCACAGCATTTTCAACAGCGCTCAAATATCTCTCAGTTCACCAGTTTCACTGATGACCAAACTTCAACTAACTGCTCTTGGTTTGAGAGCTAGCCATCATACCTTTTCAACCGGAAATGACGGTCACCTAGTAATGTCTAGAAGGTTCTCGATATTTCAGGCTCCTAGTAGAGACAGGACTAAAATTCATTATCTTTCTAGACGATTCCTTTTGTAGCCAAGTTTAACATGTCAGGGAAATAACTTTACAACTTCGTAACAGCATGCATAGAGAATGCTTCACATGATTGTGAAATGGATTATTGTTTCGATGATGTCTGTGCAACCAAGAATAGTCACAATGACCAGTTATTACATACACAAACAAAATTTTAAGTTTCCTTCTATATAGCATTCAACTCTTTTCTTCCTGCCATTGTTTACAAGAAAATTATAGCCATTTATTGAATTCCCTTCAACATACAAGACTTTAAGATAAATCTCTGCACAAAACTAAATGTGACCATAAATGTAATAAATTATAACAATATTCAAACAGAAGTAGATAATCTAATGTCTGATATTGCATGCATTATACATAGGTTGCCTGCATTTTATATTAAGTCTTTCTTCAAACATGTAGTTGTTCTTGATACATTATGCAGCAGATGTCCGGTATCTGAAAAGAATCTAGACCTACTTGTTTTTGGTAAATTTAATTTAAATCATTTATTGACTATCTAAACAACCTAACTAATTCACCAAAAGATTAGATTCAATAAACTTTGTTACAATGATATTAAACTAAATAGGTCAAAGGCCACAAATTAAACATGCAATTTCAAAATCTTTTAATATAAAATTAAATCAACAGACAAACATTACAACTTTTAAATATCACAAAGAAATGCAGGTCCACTAATATTTGAATTTATAATTAATGACGACAGAAAATTATTTTTTGGAAAATTTCTTGGACGACATTTATGCTTTAAGTAAGACACACAATAACTGACAAATACAAGTAATACTATTCATAACATCTACTTTAAAATTAATCTTTATAAATAACGACACTAAATTAGCTTAAGAAGCAAAATACAACTTAATGCACAGCATAACAAAAATCGTTCTACCAAAAGTGTATAGCATATGTAATTTGATAAAAATAAATGAAAGTCCATATGCCACATTGAAATGAAAAAAGGAGAGCTAAAAAAATAATTGTAAAATTTCTTAAACAATACAACAGATATGCTAAGCTTGTTATTATGACAATTTTGCTGACATATCTCTGATATCCATAACACTGAGACTTTTATACATAACTACAAATGTTGTTGCATATACCAAGAAACAATTAAAAAAAAAATTCCTTTTTAGAAAGAAAGAATTTCTAAGAAAAATTTCCTTCATGGATTTTAAATAATGAATTCTACTAACAAGAATTAATAAATGGTTACATAAAAACTCATGAAATTTTTCATGCAAAAATTTGTTTAAGAAAATCAAAGCATGAGTTTAGCATTAAATCTTCAGACAAGAGAAAATATTCAAGAATTACCAGGGGCTCCATAAAAGTAATTAGAGTTCTTAGTAAGTTCCGATACAATGTCATGGGGTCGATCCGATTTTGAATGAGAACTTGATCCAGAATAGCCATTCCTTTTTTCTTTTTCTGTAAAAAATAAGTAAAATCTCTTTACATATACCAATTTTACTATTAATAAAGAAAGTAAACTACTCTAGGATAAAAACTGATGTGACCAAAATCTTTATATAATTCAAGTAATTTTAAACCTGTCTCTATATATTAAAACACACACACAAAAAAAAAATGCATAATTTAAATTGCATAATATACATATTAATAGAATTTTGGAAAAATAATTCAATTCTGTCAGAATTTTTATAAAAATATAATGAATTATATATATCTGAAAGAATTAGACAAATAAAACATTTACATAAGCAATTTTAATGAAATGGTTATTGCCCCCCTTTTTTTAATAAAGGTGTAATCAGTATTCACATGTTAAACCAAGCACGTGCCAAGTCCTTCCAGAGTAAACACTGGCGAAATTAAACATACAACTGAGATTATTTAAATCAGCAGATACATTTAAGCCATACCTTTTGAGATTTCCATGCTATCTTTAGTTTTTTCAACCCACTCATATTCAAAACTGGCAGGAGAACTCGCAGAGCTTGAAGCACTGTCTGCGTCTCTCGTTCTCTGTGACTTCTCGGATTTGTTTGAAGCCTTATCATAGAAAGAGGTACTAATTTTATTTCTTGGCGGAGATATTTCCTCACCAGAAATATTTTTATTTGAATAGGGCACATCATTTTTTGTTTCAGAAGAATGTTTCCCAGACGAGGTCGCGGGTACACCTAGTCCATTTTTGGAGGGCAATTTGATGAACTCTTCGGAGTATTTAACCTTTTTAGGTACTGAATCAACTCGGTCTTCACCGAGGAGAAACTTGGAGGAGCCTTCAGGTATTTTCTGATCAGAGTCATCACATTTCCTTTTGAGAAAGGAAGTGTGCTGCTGGTGCTTGGAGTTTCTTTCGCTGCCGAGAAATGGCTTCTCATTTTGCGATTGTTTTCGAAAATCACACTTTTTACTAGAAGTCTTGGAAACTGATGAATCATCAGAAAATGAGGTAGCATTTATACCACTTTCCTGAGAGTTTGAGCGTGAAATGCTTTGACTCGACGAACGGCTAATTCCGTTACCGAGCGCAGGTACAGAGAATTTGGATGACTCCTTTGAATCGAGGTGACCATTCTGTTTGCAATCAGAACCTACCTTATTTACAACAGTTTCAACAGATGATTCAGAGTTTGTGCTGGTCACATGCCAATCTGTCGTTGAGTTGACACTACTAGAGCTGGCATTGGAGCCACCAACAGACGGTACTGAAGCATCCGTAACAGTCCAAGATCCAGTAGCTATAACTTTTGAGGAAAGAGATACTGTGCTATTGGCTGGTGATAATTTATTTACACTCAAAATAGACTTGGTCACTTTTCGCTTAATCTCAAGCTTAGGAGAGTTCTCACTAAAAGGTTTATTTATTTTGGTAATATTTTTGGCACCATCTAGTTTTGCATTCTCTGATTCATTGAATGGTGGCTTATATTTGTTTTCAGTTTTAGGGTGAACAAGTTTAGAATTTTCATTTTCATCCGAAGATTCTGAAGAATCTTTAACATAAGGCACTAATCCAGAATGATTGTTAGTCGTTTTAGAAGAGTTTGGAGATTGCTTGATCTTCTTAGAAGGAGACATGATTTCAGATTTACGAATATCCTGAATAATTGGCATGCTCGGCCGTATTCCAAACGATATTGGCTCTCTGCTATGGTTTGGGGTTACCGGATGTTTCTTATTACTATTAAGAGAAATCTGAAATTTTATAGTTGGACTGGATTGCTTTGGTTGGTTTCTTTCGGTCAACGGAGAGGACTTTATAGAGGATATTTCAGGAGTTTTCTTGTAATTGGAAGCTGGAACAAGAAATCAGATTTCATTTTCAAATATTTAAAAAATAAATATTTGAAATGAGAAATGGACCAACAGATATCTTAATACATACCTAACAAGTTTCCTTTCATAATGGGACTTCTATTTTCAAAACACTCCTGAAAGGAAAGGCACAAAGGAAAATCAATTTTACAAAAAATACTTTATTTTCTTATAAATTATGTTTTAATACATGCCAATTATATTGCAGTAACCTCTACATCCTTTGC
>BGPR01002828.1:0-32344 GCA_013235015.1 Araneus ventricosus | reverse complement strand
ATATGCAGAATAGAACAAAGATGGTTGCAAGTTACAATAAAATTCTCATATATAACCTGGGTCGGGCTGTGGCTGTTAACGGCCATTAAGACTCTGGCCTCAGAACTTGAGCTATTGCAGCGACCTGGATGCCCTATGGCAAAAAATGGGGCATAAAAATAAGGATTTGTAAGGACTAAATGTAAAAGTAAGGACTTTTAAGGACGCGTACAAACCCTGGTATTGGGTGGGTTCAAAGATGATAATTGGAACGAAAAGTTCCACCCTTTTAGAAAGATACTTCTTGGCCACAATAAAGTAATTTTTAAGCTTAATCTTCTTACATCTTAAATTAATACTGCACCACTGTTTAGTTATCATTTCACATCACATTTAATCTAGTGCTTTTCTTTCAGAAAACTTGTTTAAAATTCTGCATATTTCTATTAAATGAAAAATGCTCTTTAAGCATTCTTGCACTGCTTCATCCATTCAGTCAATTTATGTAAAAACAGTAAAGAAACAAACCAAATTCCTTTTCAAAACAAATATTTTGATAAACACTACCACAATTTAAAAAAAAAAAAAAAACACCGGATATCATCGATTGATGCTTACTGTGCACTTTCACCATCACACCAAAACAAATATTACGAGTTTTGTGTTTAGTTCCCCTAGGAATATGCATTTTGGATCCCCCCGCACCTGTTCACAAATTGGGTTCAAAATTTATTCAAATCTATCATTTTGGTATTATCTAGATAATTTCATTTTCGAGTTATTGAGTACAGACAGACCAACAGAAAGTCTATCCTTTGATAGGTTTATTCCAATATTTCATAGAAATCACCATTAATCTCACTTCCGTTCACACCATTAATCTCCAAGATGAGCGATACAATTAAAACCTATTTTCTTCCGGAGCTAAGTCTTGGAGGTTTATCAAAATTTTGAGGTCCAATTTTTTTGAAGATAACAATACCTTCTCACAATACATCTTTCATATATGAGAAAGTTAAAAAGTGACAACAAATAAATTATATATACAGTTAAGATATTTCTCACAGGAAATAATGTAGGTCATAGAAAAAGAATGTGTGTGACGAATTTAGTTTAAAACTAAAAATATTGCTTAAATAAAAAAAGGGTACTAACAGTAATTATAAATTAGAATAGTTTACAATATAAAGAACACAAACAAATGATTCACAAAAAATGCTCAAAGTAGTAATAACAATCAAAACTGAATACCCTTTGGTCATCCATTATGTACCAGATTCCATTTGAATTCTTCACATAACAATAATAGTGACCAGAATTACAGGTAGGCCCTGAATGGACAAGCACAGCATTCAGTCTATACCACACCGGATCACCCTAAAAAGTAACACAAATCCATTTCAGCATCCGACCAATTACGATGCAGAATTTTGTTGAAAAGGCACACAATTAAAAAATCACACGAAAGTGTACCGTTACCTTAGGATCAGACATGAAGGGACGAAGATTTAACCTGTCAGGGTAACTTATCTGCTTCGTTATCTTTCCTCCAAACGAACGGTTATAGTCAAACCTATAGGTATTTCAAAAAATAAAAAATATAAAAATTCGGTGCTTCGATGCATGTTAATCAATAAAAATAAATATTTGAGGTACTTTTTTCTTTCAAAAGATAGGTGGATAATTTTAAATAGAAATGCACATTTCGCAAGCCCCAATTAACTGCTCTCTACAGAAAAAGCTTTTAACAAAAGAAATAATTTACGAGCAGTAACTCATTTGTAATTACTTTAAATGAAGAAATATAATTAAGTATATAATTATATTTCTTTAATAATAAAAGGTTTTGTTAATGAAAAGAGACATTTAATTTAATAATGAATTTTTTCCTTAGGAAATGTTTTACTTGAACATTTTTTTACGAATTTATTCAGAAAATTGGTAAAAATCTTTATTTAATTTAGAGTTCAGAGAGAACGTTTTAAGAGTAGGGAAAAAAATCTGGATGGATATTCAGAACTTTCAAGATTGAAATTAAATTTCAGAATTATTGGTATTGGCAGATAATGCATTTACATATTAATTAAATAAGCAAAAATTGTTAAATTATACCTTTTCAGTTGGAAAGTGGCAACATTGGGAGCTTTATAAACTGTAAATTTCTTCTGCGCCGACACTTTCATTTTGCATTTAGGACACTTATAGGAGTTTTCTTGTTCCAACAGTTCAGGCTGGATGAATTTTTCCAATGCCTTCTCCAAACTTAATACATTTTGCTGGGAAAAGAATTGGTACTATTACATTTCTCGTATGAAACAAAAACAGGAAGTATCATATTCTTAAATTTTGTTAAGTAAAAATGTTCAACAACTGAAACTCAGAATATGAACAAGAAAAGAGCAAAAACAAGTTAAAATTGAGTGATTAAGCACAGAATTGATGAAATCGGATATGACACTGGCCTGGAACAAAAAAAGCTGAACTTCAATGATAAAATTTAATGCAGAAAAGCGTCATGTCTGTGAAACATTTCATCCATTGTTAAACTTCTCAGATTGAACATGTATGTTAATTTTTCAATACACTAATAATAGTCCTATGGTGTCAATTTATAATGTAAATATACAACTATTGGAATGAGCTTGATTCACACAGGAACAAAAATACTTTTATTTTTTAAAATCATTCAGCTTATTTTATAGTGACACAAAACAAAATAAAGTAGAACAGTATGTTTACAAATCACTTGACTATGATACACAAGAATGAAATTATATCTGAATTTGAGTCTTCGGAAAACAAAATCTTACCTTTATATCAAGAATGAAGTCCATAAAATGATCAAACGTATTACTCTTTTCCTTGCATCGTAAACAAGTAACTGAAATAAAATAAATTCAAGAAACAAAATTATGAAAGAACCAGGATTTTATCAACAAATAATTTTTTTTATGGATTAATGTAGAAAATACACAGAACCGATTCAAATAATACAGAAGTGTGAATTGATAATTTAAGACTTAATAATAATGTCAACATTAATGAAAACCATGTAACTGACAAAATAAAATATCTCCTCACCTTGACTTCTATGATATCCTCCGAATATTTGATTAATAACTGTAGTTTCTTTGCTTGCAGGATCTAACCTGAAAATTGAAACGAATTTCACAATCGGCTCTTTCAAAATTTTCAGTTCATGCAATCAAATCAGCAGATTGAAAATTTTGAATGTTAACAACTTTGATAACCCCAAAACCAGAATAAAAAATTTTTAACAGGATAATTTGATGTAATTAAAACTCATCTTTTCAAATTTGAAAGCAATAAAGCAACAACAAGCAGCATATTAAAAACATTAGGTGAAACTAAATAATGATTGAAGTTTAGACACATATCTATTCATAGATCAGGGTTGCCACTCAAGCAGGAGGCTCAAATTCCCCGACTATTCCCGGGAATATTCAGGAAAATCCCAATCAAGCCTATTAATATGTATTGGTCACGGTGAAGGTAAAATAAGATTACATCAGTTGAAAACATTGAACTTATCTAATTACAGACGAGAGTAACTAAAAATTCCACTTTTGATTCCCCTTACAAATCTTCTTTCAAATCAAGTTTTTTCAAAACCATTAAAAACTATACAATTTTTGTATAGTCAGCTACCTTTCTTTGTCAACAACTGCATAACAAAATTCTTTTAATTTTACCCACATGAATATGCAAGAAATCTCATATCAATTTCATGAATGATTCTGAGTTTGTGTAAAAATATCTGAAATATTTGAAGTTTAAGTAATGAAGGAAAAGGAATCCTCTCCCTCTCCAAAAAATATATATATCAAAGTGTCTTGAGTAAAGACAATTCAAAAACCTAGCTTAAAAGATAGAATGAAAGATGTCTCTGATAAAAACTTTATTAATATAAACATAAAAATACAAATTAAATTTAAAATGTTTAAATCTTAATTTATATTTAACATAAATTTAAAGAAAAATCACTTTTTCAGCGATCACCGCAATTTTTTTTTAGATCTTTGGGTGAAAAATGAAATTCCCCGATTTTTTTGGTCATTTTTTGAATTTCCTGACTTTTCAAGGATTTCTAGGTGGTGTAGCAGCAACCCTGACAGATCTGTTAAAAAGATATTGAGCTTGCTTCAGATATCGAGTTCGTGAACAGTCGCTATGGAGGCACTTTTTCTTCCGTTTCAGCCTGAATCCGAGAGATTTTCAGTTTATTTCACTAGTTAGAACCTGGTCTAAAATATAGGTTTGCCGCCCAAACTTAGACAATGTTCTATTATTACTTGCACAAATGACATAAAGTCAATTAAGCATATTAATTTGATATAAGCTTCAATTCAGTTGCAGAATCTGAATTAGAACATTTAAAAATAATTCTTTGTCCAATCTAAGCATGAAGTTTGACACAAACACACTACTCAGGAATCCTTAACTTAAGGTTAGGTTGGTATGTGCAGCCATTTTAATCCATGAAGAAATTTCCTTAAATGAGGTGCTGAAATTTGAGAGAAAATGCAAACAAGTACATATATAGGATGGATAATTATATTACAAGCATTATAATGCACAAGTATGTTGCTCAATAAAATTTATCCGATTTAATGCAACCAAGAGTAAACTTGCTGTTTGAATAATATATGCAGCTAAAGATGTATATAAACTGTTAAAAGAACAATGTTAACTTATATTTTTTTAAAAACATGATTATTAAAATTAACTTACTTGGAACAATTGTTGTTTTGATTCAGGCATGATTTCCAGAGATTGTCAATTACATAACGAAGAAATTCATGAGCATCTTCTTGTCGTCCAAATTGAAAATGTTTTGCTATCACTGCATAACATGAAATTTTATTAAAAGCTTTGAAGTAGATAATGCTAATAGCAGATACATTTTAAATGTACAAATAACCTTTTACAATCAGAAAAGGGGGTAATAATATAGTTCAAAATGAAAAATTAACTATTCTACATCCTTTAATTATTAAATTAAAAAATATTACAAGGTATGGCTCATTATAGGCCCAAATTCCATTTTACAAAATGAATAAACTCTTTAATGGGCTAATATATTTCAAAGGCAAATTCATGCACAATACCTAAGAAAATTTCTGAAGCTTATTTGTATTGCCATAAGCTTTATTACATACTAGCTGTTATGCCCGGCGATGCTCGGGATTAAAATACTTCTATGTCTAATATTTTTGATGTAAAAAACTACTTTTGTATAGAAAATTACAATATCCAAAATTATTTTATTGACTGTAAAGTCTATTATCTCATGAGAAATATAAATTGAACCAGACTATTTTAAAAAACGGCCGAAAGCTAATTTTCTCCATAAGTTATTAATATTTGTTGCATAGGTTTAAAAAAAATATGCAATATAAAAACGATTTTAATGGGTTTTGGGGCACATTTAATTAGATAGTAAATTTTTCATAAAGAAAAAGCATGCAAATAAATATGAATAAAAAATAATAAAATTATTCTTTATCCAGAATTCTTCTAATGTGATCTAGCAACAGTTCTTATGTATTCATGTTCTTGAACAATAAAAAAAGTGTTACAAATTGTAAATTCTATACACAATTTAATTTTTGAAAAATTATTAAAATGAGGGCAACGAATTGAATGGAAATGAAACTTGTGTCAGGAACAGCCAATTTTTTAAACTTTTAATCTGCATAAAAATTGTTTTTGTGACATAATAATTTTGAAAAATATCTTTCTTTTTCCAATTATCTGAAATTTTAATAAAATTTGAGGCTTTTAAAAAGTTGACAGTGATATCTCTCTTCTTATATTAAATATATTTATAAAAATAAGCAAAAATTTCAGAGATAAAGGTAAATTAGTTCAAAGTCTAACCGTTGCGTAGCAATGCAGCAACTATAAATTTGCGTTATTTCAAAATCATCTGCACGTAATTAACAATTATTAAATTTTGAACAATTAATAAAAATTGAAGGAAAAATGTCACAGATATAAAATTGGTATCATTGAAAAGGTAAAATTTTGAACTTTAAGATGGTATAAAAATGTTTTTGGGAAATAATTTGATCCAAACTTACAGCGGAAAAATGGTTTCGGTAAATTTCTAATTAACTGACTGTTTAATTAACTTTTGTGCTTTGAAAAATTGACATGTATCTTTCCCTTTTTCTAAATAATAAGTGTACAAATTTTGGTTAAAATTGAAGCAGTGGTTTAGGAAGAGATATGGAACATATGCACATACACACACACAATGACTTATTTATATTAAGATATTCCTGCAATATTTACACAATAAACAAAAGTTACCTTCCTTTAAAATTAGCACACAATGTTATGCACATATATTCATTGTTAAAGATCACTGTACTAAATAATAAAAGCATGTTTTTGCATACCAATTTTTTAAAATAATAATTCTAATTTTCCTCACAGAAAATGCTACTATCTTTCAAAAGTTACAATGCCAAATAATAAAACCCTCACAATTTACTTTGTTAATTTAAAATGCCAATATTTTAATTCTACTAAGACACACAAGAAAAATACAAGAGTTTAGAAACTGCAACTATATCTTACATTTTAATCTTTGGTATACATCATTTGGCTTTATGATATCACCGGTTTTACCAATTGTTCGTCTAATGTGTTTCTGGAGAAGACACATCATGCAGAAGCCAGAAATGGTACCTATAAGATAAAGCATTTTTTTAAAATAATTACAAGCAATTCATTCATTAAATGGAAACAAGGAATAAATGAAAATATCATCTTTGATTATTAATGGACAATCAGTTTGATCAGCTCTTTTTTAAATAGAATTAGAAATCATGTTCTCTCTAAACTGAAAAATCTCCTAGACCTCAAATTCTTTTAAGAATATAAATATGAATTGTGTGGTTCTATGAAAGTATTTATTAGAGGACAATGCAACTATTTAATTAATATATTTGTTAATCATTTGCAAAGACTCAAGTCCCTTTAGTAATACAAATTAAAAACTTTCAAAAAATAAGATATTAAATAACTATCATAGAGCCTACCAGCTCTCACAAGAAACCAAAGACCTCAAAAACTATTTTGGGCTTCTAAACTAGTTAATTTTCAGAGCAATTCATGAATAATTGTTAAAATTTTGAATATTTTAACTAAAAGGTTCTATTGAAAGAAAATTTCTTAAAGCTTTCAATGCACATTCTCGCATTTCTTCCAAATGTTACGACATTGCCGTTATCTATACAGGTGTTTAAATATCTAAATTTCTACTTTATGCTTAGTAATTTTGTAATTAATTTAAATTGAAAACCCCCCCTCTCTCTCACACACACATTACACAGCAAAAAAATATTTCAGATAAAATTACTAAGAGAGAAGAAGAGAGTAAAAAACAATAAGAAGTCTAAAAAATAAAAAACAATAACATTTGTTACTTAGTTAAGAATTTTTTTAAAGCAATTTTTTTTTATCGAGATTGACCTGGGATGAGGATCAGCCTCGAATTCCGATAGAATACCATGCGGCCTGGAGGGTGTTACATAAAACATCGTGACCAATCGGCTTGTGTCAAGTGTAAGTTAAAACAATACACTAATATTTAAAAGGTAGAACACTTACACTTTGATGAGTGATCATTGTCATGCAACAGATAATTTGCCAGTGGAGGGCAGTAGGTCAAGCACTGGAGAACTGTATTCATAAAACAAGTGTTTCCTATGTTACTTAATCCAGCTCCTATTTTGTATATCTGTTTCCACTCCAAGTGAATTTTTCCAGAGTACAACTGAATCTTTGGAACTGGTATGCCATCTTCCACCACCTTCTCTTTATTACCATTTACAACCTGATAAGAATTATCTGAAAAAAGAAGTTACATTTATTTTCATAATTAGTACAATCAAATAATAAATTTTAAAAAAAATATGGAATTAGTTTAAAAAAACATAATGAAACTTACTTCCCATATAATAAGTTTTTTAGCAGTTGTTGATCTTTTACATAAGATTTAAAAAAAAAAAAAAAAGGTTTAAAGAAAGCCTGAAATTTCATTAACAATGCGAAATCAATGCAAAATTTGGTATTAAAATAAGAGTCAACTAGATTTGGTAACCAGACACGACACAGGCTTGGAACAAAAAAAAGCTGAACTTCATAAATAATGAATTGTGCCAAACATTAAATACTGGGAAGTAAAATAAGTATGATTAATTGAACAATTAAATACATAAATTTATACAAAAATGCTTGAGATATTAAAAATATGGTAGAATTATTATATAAAAGAAAATAAAGAATGACAAAATCCGAATGCCGAAAAAGCTGAAATCCGTGGTAATGTACGATTTCTGGGTAACTATTTATACTAGAAGGTCCTGGCACACTAAGTAAAATAATTTCCAAATGGAAGGTGAATTGTGTGATTAATTGAAAAAGCCTCATCTATACCACAGTTGCCACGAAAATCGTAAATTGTTAAACTAAAAAACATCGTAAATGTGTTAAAGTAAAAAATCATTTAAAAGAACACATTAAGCTTCTTTTATCTGATTGGTGAATCGGCAGCTGTTACATTGCAAAAGTTTTGTACAGTGAAAGGACAAGACTTGAAATAAGAAAAGTGCCCATTTCATATCCTGGAATACTGAAGCTTTTCCAATACTTCACAGAAACAGGTCGCTTGGAGGAAAGTTCACACAGTGGCCCCCCAAGACACTGCTGAACAACATGTTATGAGGAATACAATAGCAAGTCACTCACAGGGAGTAGCAGAGCTCATTAAGTTGGCAAGATATTGATGCCCGAATCATCGATTTGACATACCTTTCATGTAGCATGCAGTTGAATCAGTACAAATTGCATTAATTGGACCAGCTATTACCAACAGGGAATCATTTGTCATATGGAGTCTGGTAAAACTGAATACGAAACACAATGGTTATTTAACATCATGTGGACTGACGTCGCCCACTTTGCATTGTGCATGAGGATGCCACCATGCAGAAACTTTCATGGGCAACGTTCAAATCCCTGTGAGCACAAGACAAAGCTGCTTCACTCATCCCATATGACAGATGGTGTGGTTTCACCACTTCCTTCATTGTGAGCTCTTTATTATTTGAAGAGCATTGCTCAGGATCTGGCTATAACATGCAAATTACCAGCTCTTTATTCTTTAAAAAGCACTACGCAGTATCCGTCTAGAAAACGTGCAAAGTGACTGCTGAATAGTAGACTTTTGTGTGAACATGTTGGACTTGGCCTGGTGATTGACTGGAGTTATTTAAAGTCACATCGTTAACTCCTGCCAAAATGAAGGAATGCAAAGGTGCCATTTCGCAGGCTGTAGTTTGAATCCATTTAGACATGATGCACTCAGCTGTCCCAGGTATTTTGTTTCATCTTATTTGTGCCATGTCACTTGGTGAGTAAATAAATTACGATAATTCAAAATTGTTCCGTTATCGTCTTCTAGTGCCCTCTTTTAGCAACTATCGAAATTCTTGCTGCAAAAAGAAATCCGATTACATCCTAAACCTATTTGTGTGGAAACTGCAACTGTTTAGGTGCATTTGTTGTCTTTTAATGATTTTTAAATTTTCAATGACCTAATGACACACCGAGTATATTTGTTCACTTGGCTACAAAAATAAAATTTTAAAAAATACAAATTCTAAATCAGAGCAGTTGAGCAAATATATTTTTACATAATGGCGTGTAAATTATTTTTTTTTTACCAATGATTTATAACTTGGAAAAAAATTATTTATACTGACTGGAATGAAGAAATAAATTTTCTTCCTCCACTAACCTGCATAAATAGACAATTTTGTTTCGAAAATAAAAACCACGAGATTTAGTTAGAATTTTTCTCAATGATGCTATAAATCATAAGATTTATCGAACATTCTATATATATTTAATAGAATGATTACATTCATGCATAACAATACTTCCAATTAAAAAAGTTAGGAAAAATTCTATCCATACTTACTGTAGGTATTTTTGTTTTGATCCATGCAGTTTTTCTGTTTTTTCTGCCCGTTGCAGATGATTTCAGGATCACCAACTTTATAAAGGTATTTCCCTGAAATGCCAGAACTAGTGGAAGGCTTCTTCACTTCAGCTACTGAAAAATCTATGTTACTAATGAGTAGAGATGACCGGGAGGCATTAGCAAGCTACGAAAAGACAATATTTGTATTGTTAAAACAACATGAATCGTAATGAAACAAAAATAAATATTCATAGATCTAAGACAATTTATAAACACTTTATCCGTATGAAAACAAATATAAACAGTTTCATACATTTTTAAAAAAGGGAGGTATTAGAGAAAAACAGTTGTTACACTTATGAGTTTATTTCTAACTTTTTCTGACACAATAATGGTTAAAATACCTATCACACATTTCCCTTAATTAGTTACACTAAAAATATCTCATTATTCAATAAACCTCCTATTTTATAATATAAAGCAAATTCCATTTCAGAGCAAGGATTAATTAATTAAAAAAATAAAAAGTGTAGTTTAGAATCATGCACAGGTAAATTCAAATTATCTTTCCCTTGTTGTCCAGATCAGTTTCCAACAAATATCTAAAATGAAACGATTACCCATAATACTAGGGCCATTCTCCTGTTACGCACAGGACATCTGCAGACTTTTGAAATATGTATGTAAAAATAGTAAAATAAGATGTGTATTCATTTTGTTTAGGAATTTAATTCAAAAACAGGACTTTCTCAAATTTCAGATAGAAAACAAAACAATAATTAGTTTAAATACTTTAAAAATGATTTAATATGCTCGTTATGCACAGGACTTAAAAACTTCCACCTTGATTTCTATATGTCATAAACTCTTGTGAATTTGAAACTTCTATATTGCCATTATATTTTTTACTAACAGCAAAATAGTACTTCATTCCAATTATGCTACATTTTTGCCAAATGCATTATTCAATAAAATTTATTTGTGTTATGCACGGGACATACCTAATGTTATGCACGGGACATGTCTGAATTTTACTCTATCTCAGCAGTAGGAATTCAAAAATTATGATGGTAATTATATTTCTAATGAAATAAAAACTACTATAGGTAACAGTATATAATTTAGGTAAAATTTTGAAGAAAAAAGTTAATATATTTTACTTAATTATATATGTATTTTTGGGTTTTTTTTAATGAGACCATTACATAATTCGTAATATTTACAATATACATAATATGGACTATTTTTAACAGAAAAGTAACAACACTAATTCACAGTTTTGAGTAAACAGGTGGTTAATTTGGTGAGCTGAATATCAATTTTATAAAGATAAAGGATAATTGAACATTATATTGAAAGAGACATGCATTGGGGAAGTTTTAGATTGTATTTGTGACTACTTTTCAATAATAAGTTCTCATATAAACACCAAAAGAACACAATTTCAAGAATTCCAAAATTATAAAACTTCTCCCGAATCAAGTCTTACAGTTGGATTTTGCCATGAACTATAGTTGCTCATGCCAGGATGAAGTCCAGAGTGCATTTTTGACACGAAAAAGCATAACCCAATTTACAGCTGCAGTATTTGTACATGGAAAATGCAATATTTGCTTAATATGTTCCGACACTTCCGAGAAAGAAGAAAAATACTGAGAGAGCTTTCACTGAAAAAATTTATGAAGAAATTCAGCCAAATGCAAGGGAAAACAATTTTTTTTAAGAGATAATATGGACAGATGGCTCTTCATCCGAGTTTAAAAACAGATACATGACTTTGCTGCTACAAGACCTTAGCATTAAATTAAAAAAAACAAAAAAACTTTCCACTGGTAATATTTTGTGTGGTGGATAGAATTGGTGTGGTAACGCAAAATGCTGTCATATCAAAAAAAACTCAACCACCACAATTGTACAGTCAGCAGAAGATTTTGCAAATTTTGTTAAAAAGACTATGCCATCTACAACAGTTATGTTATTTTTAGATAAAGATATAAATAGAGATAACAGTGTGTGGATAAAAGCAATACCGGGCATTTCAAAAATGCAGGGAATTCAATGTTCACCTTCTTTTGGTTTAAATTTTTTTACAAATGCTATAACACCAATAAAACAAAATGTTGATACCATGCCAGTTAACACCATAAATATTTCTACAGGAAATAGGATTAAGGTGAAGTACGATGAAAGTTTATATGCTGGAGAAGTTATATAAGTTTTAGGTAACAATATTGAAGTTTCTGCCATGGAAAAGTCCGGAAAATTTTTGAAATGGACTAAACGAGAAGATAAAGTGTTCTACAACATGAGTGAAGCCATTAAAGTAATTCAGCCACCTACAGTTATAAATGCTCATGGAATTTTTAACTTTCCAGATTTTTAGAAAAATCTGTGTTATGCACGGGACATGAAAGCAAGTGCTAATATTCCATTTAATATTAAATTTGCAAAAAATTTCTCTACAGTATAAATTGGCACCACGAAAAACAAAGTAAATTTATAACAATTTCTGTTTCGTCATAAAAACAAATGTGAAAAATAAAGATCATGTTTTTGTGTTATGCATGGGACATCCAATTTTTGTTCATATAAATCGTCCTTTTTTGAAAAATTTTATTGTGATAATTTATTTTTTTCTCTCATTACTGAATAAGAACATTATGTAGATATATTAAAAAAAAAAAGAAATTGAAATACAACAATACTTTTCCAATAAAGGAAAAACATGTAAATATGATGATTATAATGAGAAAACTTGAAAATTATAATGCTGACTTTAAAGAATTGATTCCATATTAAAAAAATTAGTTAAAACAAATATTTTCTATCATTTCCTAAGGTTTAACTTATATACTTCAATATTGCATAAATAAACACGTGTAAGTAAAAAAAAATTGGGGTTCAGAGGGTTCACAAAGGAGAATGGCCCACTATATTTATCCTCTTTTCTATTTCTCTGCAAGTTTTATTGTTTATAACATGGTGGCAAATTTGCTTTTAAAAATAACTTTCTAAACTGAATGTTTTAATTTCACACTTCGGAATTTAATATAAAATTAAAGAACAGGGTTCATACATATTTCCTTAAAAGAAAATCAAGGACTTACAAAACCAGAAAAATAAGGACCTCCAAATTGAATAATCTTAACAAATTGTCGCACGCATTTTTAAATAAAATGTCTCATTTTTGCAAATTCAACCTATTAGATGATAGAGTATAATATAAAACATAGATAGAAGATACATTACAAATTTAACACAACAAAAATTCTTAAAAATATGAGTTAATAAATTGATGAAAAAAACCATGAAACTGGTAATCAAATTAAATATCTTTCAATTCCAAACTTTTTTCATTCAATTTTACACTCAAGGTATTTATTTTAATTTCTTTTCAATAATTGTTTTTCTTAGTTCATGCGATTGAATAAATAAATTTCCTTTGACTTTTCAGCCTCATTAGCTAAATCATTTGCTTCCCCATTTGTTTGGTGTATTTGGTTTTGAACATTTTCTTTTGTTTAAAAAAAAAAAAAAAAATACTTCCTCCTAGAGCTTTTCGTTTCAGTTGTTTTGTTTCTAACTTTTCTTTGGATCTTTCACTTTCTAAATATTGCATGTATTTTGCTCTAGCTGAGGTGGCCAAAAGTAAGGACTTTCAAGGACTTTTTAAAAATGGGGCACAAAAATAAGGATTTGTAAGGACTTTTAAGGATGCGTACGAACCCTGAAGAATACAGAATAGTAAATAAAATAAAAACTTTGGAGATATTCTACAGTAGAAGAAAACAACGAATAAAATCTGCTACTAAAATTGATGGATGCATGACAGAAAATGATTTATAGAGATAATTTAAAATAACTGTATAAACATTCACAATGTTATAGATTTCACATATGCACAAGCATACAAATGAACAGAAATTTTAAAAATCGATAGGCACAGAAGAAACCAACCTTTCGATTGATGGAGTCCTTATCAGCTGCTGAAGTCCCATTGATGTTGGAAGCAATTGCAGAATTCATCATTTACAACGGATTCATTAACTACCAAATTGCACGGCAAATAAAGCTTTTCAGGAAAGTCTTCACTTCTGTAAAATTTCTTCTATTTTATGCAGGATTATCTACAATCATACGAAAGAAAGTTAATTTTCAGACTTAAATACATAAACAGTAAATATAAAACTCAATCTTCAATCTTAAACAGGAACTACAAAAAAGTATAATAAAACAGAGTGCCATATTTCCAAGCTAACAATCCTATAAAGATGAATTTATATGTTGAAGTTGTGGAAGTAGAGAATTTAAGACATTTAATTCAAGCCAATTAAGATGAATACACTAGGGTATCTACAGAATTCCAAGAAACAAAAAATGATTATCTCATCAAAATTTTTACTCCATCTTTTCAACTTTTGAGGTTGAAAGCAAATTTATTTTAAAATTACATAGGTCTGCGATGGGTAGCGAGTGGTATTCTTTATAATATTTTTTATGAAGATAAGAAAAAACAATGAAAAAAAATTCATTATACAATTTTGGTATATTTAGGGACAAGAAAACATTATTTATATGAAGTTGATAAATATTCATGGACTTTAAATTGGAGCATCATAATGAGGACGTGATTATTTTCAAGTACCGAATCTAAGGATAAAACATTATTTAAAGGTTTTCTTAATTTAAAATCCAATATGTCATTGCGACATATTGGATGCGAGCTTTAAAAAGTTATTTATGTACCCGAGATCATTTATGAGAATATTAAAAGAAAGACCAATGTTACTTTCATAGATTTTCAGTGTTTCACCAGAGGTAAGCGATGCTGTTAGTTTCCATTTAATCTAGTTCATAGCTTTGGTTTTCTATTCATTTGATTTAATTTGTTGGAAACAATATACTTACTAAATCTTCTAATAAAAAATTTGAACCAGGTAAGTTCTTGATAAAAATCAATTTCCAATCATCATGAGCTCCATAAGCTTAAAAGATGTCTTACAGTTTTTTAAAAACTCTTTGCAGCTGTCGGAAATCCAGAGTCAATGGGTCATTGCATGTCAAGTGATCCAGAGCTGGTTGCTTGACCATTTTATAATCAAATGATTCTTTGTATGTTGATTCCTACATAATTAGAGAGTGCAAAAAGGCTAATTTCAATTTTTTATCTTTTTCTGAATTCTGATGGCAGCTATTTTTGTTTTACAAAACATGCTGATTTTAGCGTTTGTAGGGGTTTGCGTTATATTACTCGGAACTGGTGAACCTGAAGTTGATGAAACAAAAACTAGTTTATTCAGGAAGATACAGCCTTTATTATCTCCAGTACACATTTAAGGAAAATTTTATCCCAAATAGCAAGAATCAGCTTAAAAGTTGGACTTTAAAAATGACAAATTTTCAGTTTTTGAAGGCATATAATTCCCAAAAGGAATCTATTCTCCATATTGCTTTGTGGGGATGTGTAGCTACCTTAATGTACTGTATTTACAAAAAAATTCAACCCTGAGATTTGCTTCTTTTAAGAGTTACGTTCCAAACGAGAGTTCCTTACGAGAGTTTCCAAAATCCAAAAATTTCAAAAAAATCCAAATTTTGACTCCTTATATCTTGGTTGGGGCAAAGTTTAAAAATCTCAAATTTTTACAGATAAACCCTCTATAGTGTATTATGTTGCTGCAAAAATTTCATGTTTGATATTTATCTACAAGTCAAGTTAAAAGACTTTAAAAATCCCATAAAAAACGTATTTTTTGCCAAATATGACGGAGCATAAATTTGACTAAGTACTATTTTTTATCATTAATAAATTTATAATATGATATAACTACTATTACCTATTACATATAAACTTACCTTTTTTTACATGAAGTAGCTTGTGCACACTTTAAATGTATAATGAAGTTGAAAAATTTGAATATGTTTCATGGTCACTTTAGGTTCCACAGTATAGTTGAGGCTTCTCTATTCACTTATTTTATAACACAGTATTTACTATGGTTACCATTGTTAAAACACTTTAAAACTTCAAATAAAAGTGTCGATACATTATTTTCAACTAACACATCACGAAAGTATGGATATACTATACACATGAGTCAGGTTTATCGTTCTACCTTGATTTGTATTCATTAAGAAGTTTTGATATTTCTTCACTTAGTTTTGGGGAAATGTTATGTGTCCTTCCAGTAGTTGTTGTAGTTCTAAGGCACTTAATTTCCTTAAAACATTGTTCATGGGCACCCAAGTCTGGTCTTTCTCCTTTTTCTTAAAAGCTCTCCTTGGACCGGTGGGGATGATAAAATGTTACAAGCACATCTTTATTTATATCACTAATGTCATGCACCTCTGCCAGCCACCATTGACCATTACATACACATGCAATAGAATCTCTTGTGTGAAGTGTTATTTGTACAGCATATGTTGTGGAATGAATTTCATATTCCGTAGCTTGTGAAGTAATGAAGCACTTCAGGTTATTCTCTGACACAGGAACAAAACAATGGAAACTCCTTGTACCAGTAATTGCCACAGAGTTTTCAAATCAGTCAAGAAGTTTATTGTTATGATGTTGAATGATTTCTTCATATTTTATGTAAGTGAAGGCGATTCCTTTTAAATGCTCGTGACAAAATTCAAACATTTCTGCTGGTGTCAATATTTGGTTATTGTACGGTCACTGGAGACTTGCTTTGGTTTGTTGAAGTCTATCACAAAAGTTTGTGAACAGGTCTGAACATCCACACATTTTGTTGAATAAGTATATTAGGCCTACAGCATTTTAAGAGATTATCTTATAAATAGAAACATGACATAATATAATGTTATAACTTAACAGAATAAATACGAAGTAAAATTAATGCACCAAATGGTGCATTAATTGAAAATATAAATGCCATAAGAATTAATTTGAATTGTAATTTTAATTACAAATATTACTTGAGAATTCAGGCCACAAAGGGTATACTTTTGATTTATAATCTTACCCTTGACAGAAAACTTTGTCCGTTTTAGAACTCCTATGGCGAGTGGTCTTTGAAAAAGTTAGTCATTCAGGTTCTTATCCATTCCTTCCATTTTGAATAATCTCTTTTACATTCTAAATTCTATTTTATGTGTTCTAAATATTAATTGTTGTATTTTTGTTGATGCAATCACTTGATGCTGTTGCGTTGAGCACGCAAAAAGGTGTATTATCGTTTTTTGTTTAAATCTTCCGTTTCTTATTTATACTTTTTACCTTTTAATTTATATTTCTATTATTTGAGGTCATATTATAATTTATTGATGATAAAAATAATATTTAGTCAAATTAATGCTTCGTCATTTTCGGCAAAAAATACGTTTTTTATGGGATTTTTAAAGTCCTCTAACTTGACTTGTAGATAAATATCAAACATGAAATTTTTGCAGCAGTCTAATACACCATAGAGGGTTATCTGTAAAAATTTCAGATTTTTAAACTTTGCCCCAACAAAGATATAAGGTGTCAAAATTTGGATTTTTTTTGAAATTTTTGGATTTTGGAAACCCGTAACTCTTAAAAGAAGCAAATTTCAAGGTTGAAATTTTTTGTAAATATAGTACATTAAGGTAGCTACACATCCCCATAATAACACATAGTAATATGGAGAATAGATTCCTTTTGGGAATTATATGCCTTCAAAAATTGAAAATTTGTCATTTTTCAAGTCCAACTTTTAACTTGATTTTTGCTATTTGGGATAAATTTTCCTTAAATGTGTACTGGTGATAATAAAGGCTGTATCTTCTTGAATAAACTGGTTTTTGTTTCATCAACCTCGGGTTCACCAGTTCCGAGTAACAAAAGTTAACACAAACCCCTACAAACGCAAAAATCAGCATATTTTGCAGAACAAAGATGGCTGCCATCGGAATTCAGAAAAAGATAAAAAATTAAAATTGGTCTTTTTGCACTCTCTAATTATGTAGGAATCAACAAACAAAAAATCATTTGATTATAAAATGGTCAAGCAACCAATTATTTTTTTTCTGGATCACTTGACATGGAATGACCCCAATATATTAAATCTGCTTATAAACCCATTGACAAAATGTGAACTTTAATTGAAAAAAAATGCAGAATTGAGAACTGTTAAAATTGTTAATAAACAAGAGAGCCAAAATTTAGGAAACTAAATAACCTGTACCATTTCATATAGCTTGAGATTATCCACGGAACAAATTGGCTGTGTAGGTGCTGCATGTTTTGGCTTACAAAATTTTGGGGCCTTCCAGCAGCATAGGAGTGAGCAGTGTGGCCGACTCCAGGGTGTAGTCTTCAATTTGAGACATAGTTTTCATATTCTCTTCCTTAATTCAATACAAAACAGCTTAATAGCAAGCATATGTTACAAATACAACCATTTACTATCATGATCAAGTGGAGTGGCTGGTAACGTTCTTGCTTACTGACCTACAGGTCATAGGTTCAGTTCCAGCCAGCAAGTCGAGAACCTTTTTCCTCCTTGCAGCTGCATGACTAATGTATTTAAGAATTTGAATTTTGATTACATGTACTGCATCTGCAAATAAGGTTTTATCCATAAGTACTGTACATACAATAATGGTATCCTTATAGCATACCAACCAGGAAAGAAGAAACTATTCTCAATTTAGAACATTCCTCTAAACTAATGAACTGCCATTTCCATTGTAGTTTTATTTCATGTTATATTTATGCCTGGTGACAATTACTCCTGTTGCATTATTTAGATAATTCTCAATATTTCCAGTTAACTACTGAGTGAAATATTACTTTTATCGAGAACATATTAAAGCATTAATTCCACCCCAAAATATGTTTTTTGCAAATTTATGAACAAAAGAACATTTATTACATTTTGTTTACTGCATGTTTGATGTATTAACTCAGCAATGCATACGACATCAGGTGTGCTATGAAGCTGTTACAGCTCACTTTTAGATAGAAGGAAATAGCTCAAATCCACTGCCTTTTAATACTTAATAACAAAAAAGTTTGTTGGCGAAGCGCACAGATTTGAAACTGGAGTCAATATGGAATAATGTATTATCCAGAAATATAGTTGCAAGAATGTAACAAATTAAAAATGCTATTTAGGGTGTGTAGTGAGAAATTACTGCAAAAATTAAGCACTTTTTAAGCACCTAAGCAAAATTAAATAAGCACATTTCTACATGCATGCATACGTAGGCCCATGTATTTTCTAAGTATAGGATGTTTCTGTTTAATAATAATGCATAGTTTTTATTAAAAAAATTAAAATATCTGTATTTTTTAAATTTCAATATTTATTTCTGTATTTGCATAACGTCTTCTATTGTAAAACAAAGGACGTCTTTTCTTTTTGAGGGGAAAAAAAAAAGCAAATTGTCATTACCAAAAAAAAAAAAAAAAAGTCAACTTTTATAAGATTAATAATAAAAATCTGTGATCTTTTTCAACATTTCTTATAATTCACAAATTGCCAGTTAATTTTCCCTTCGGGATAACCATTAGAGTATTTCAATATACGGAGGTGCTCACTGTTGAAGAAGAAAGAGGGAGTGGGAAAAAAAACAAAAAAAACATTAATAGCCCAGTCAACGAAGAGTTTGGGAAAAAAAAAAAGAAACCCTCACTAAATCATATCGTTTTGGAAATTGGAACACGTGTTCGTGAGGGCACCCTTGAATTTATATCACCCTGGAGTCTTCCTTTTTGTTGGTTTTCTTTCTTGATACATCCAGTAAACAAAGCTTTATGACTATATTTTAGATTTATCGTACTCAACCTCTGGGGAAACTGAAAAAGAATGCTTTCTTTGCACTTCTCGAGAAAATTAATAACTTTTTAAGAGCCTTTTTTCAAAATTAAGCACTTTTCATCACGCTATGCAGTCTGTTAAATATTTTAGTAACATGTGATTCTACATATTAATAAATATTCATTAAACAAATATGTTAAATAACAGTAGCATTTCCCCCCCCCCAAAAAAAATGGAGCAATTCCATTAGCAGACCCCTCACAGAAACCAGCCAAATCGTGGCACCAACTTAAAGCACCTTCTTTGTTGGCTCAACACAAACTAGTGCCAATGGCGACAATTGGGGGCTTGTTAACAGAACAGTACTAATGGAATTCATTACAATTTTTATTTTTTTTTATTTTCTGATAAAGCACAACAACCCAACAGCACTTATAACATTCTTTATTTTGTACTAGTCACCTTTGGCGACCAGCTTGTTCACCGGGAAACATGATTTCAATTGAATCGTGCATCATTTTTTATTCATGGTTATTTTAAAAACGTAATTTGAAACTTCAGATTGTGGTAGATATTTAACCCATGTTCTATTAGTGACATTAGACCTGTTCTGCTCATTTTCTATATAAATGTCCCTAATGGAGTCAAATAACTGACCATGTCCTATCTCCACTTTCTTATTCCTCTTGTAAAATATTAATTTGCAGCAGCATGTCAAAACATGTTGAAGAAAGAATGAAAACATAACCTTTCAGCTTATGTTTCTTAATGTAAGCAAAGAAATATGTCAGAGAGCTTGGTTTACAGATTTCACAAAAATTTTGATAAAATAAAATACGAAAGCAAAATGTATTAGGATATTATCTTAGATTACAACAATGAAAAGTATTGTAAATTAAGCCAAAAATTTATTAAAATTCAAAAAATCATGTTACAACAACATAATTGATAGCATTGAAAAGGTAATGTTTTGCACTTTCAGATGGTGTAAAAATGATTTTTGTGCTATAATATTTTTGGAAAATTAAAGAAAAAGGCCAAAATTTTGCTTGAAAGGGGGCTCCAAGTTGCAAATTCCCACCCTCCAAAGTATGTTTGTGCCAAATTTCGTAGCTCTAGGTCCAGCGGTCTGCCCTGTAGAGTGCCAACACACACACACATTCTCCTTTATTATTAGTAGAGATTAAGAAACTTGCTATCTGCTTTAAAAATCTTAGTATTTTTCTGTTAGCTTTGAACTACTGCTAATGTGCTAACAATTTACTGATGACAAACCGAGATGCCCATTGTGGAACTTACTATTGTGAACATTGTATTTTTGGTACTTTTCCGTTATATACACTATGATATAAAGAAAAGCCGAAACTGGAAAAACCCTGGTTCACCATCAACCCATAAGTCCCAATAGTATAGTCGTCAGCGTATTGTGCTCAGAACCCGGCATTTGTGAGTTCGATCCTTGAATAGCAAAATTTTACCCTGAGTGTTTTCACTCGCTATCATTAACTTTTTTTCTCCCATAATTCTCTCATCATTTTAGTATCACCTTAATATTTTAATCTAATTATTTTTAATCCTTGAAAATCAAAAAGTTAAAAAAAAAATCTTTAAACATTTTCTTTCTAAGATTATTCATTAATGAATTACCTTCATTTGGTATATGTATTAACTAAAAGGCATAATTTCCATTTTCATAAAGCCATACAAGTCAGATTTCTGGGCAATGAGACCTGCAGCCCTGAAGAACCATCAAATAAGTAGAGATGTTATGAATAGTGATTTGCGAATACCGAATATCTACTTTTTAAAATCATTTCACGTTTGATGATAAAATAATATATTCCTCAAATTTCAAATGAAAAAAAAAAGATAAAATTGATATTTTTATTATTTTTTTAGTTATTTTATTAAATATTAACACCTTGATGCATTTTTTGTAGTATTTTAAACACTTTAATTCCAACAATAAGACAATGTGGCTTTTACAAATCTAAATAAATTATAATAGTATAATTTTATCTATAGATACATTAGTTTTAAGAATTTTATTTTTTTAGAAAATTTATTAAAACCTAAAAAAAATTAAAAACTTGCTTGTCATGCTTTTTATCTTTCACTTAACTATAATACATTTCTTTTTTTTTTTCGAAGTCGGAATGTCGTTTAAAATATATTCTTCTTCACTTCTTACTACCCAGTAAAACATTTCTCCTTTTCTTTACAAGTTATTTAACCTGATAATGCTCACGGGCGGGCGGGGCGGGGAAAATTGAATAAGTGTTAGGAGATTTTTTGATAATAAGTGTACTGAAATGTAATTCTACAATATTCTTTGTTAAATATATATTTAAAAAAATTATTATCCTGAATTTATTCGACCAAATATCTGTTTAGCATTCGGCAAGAGGGCCAAAAATTATTGCTCTTGCATCATAATTGCTTTACAATGATAAATGACATGTAAAGCTATTAAATACATTTATGTATTATGTAACTTAAAACTGAGTAAATATTAGGAGATTTTTGGACAAAAATGCGCTGGAATACAATTCTGAAATTTTCTTTGTTTCATTATTTAATACAGGGTTCGTACACATTTCCTTAAAAGAAAATCGAGGACTATCAAGGACTTTTAAGGACTAAAAAAACCAAAAAATAAGGACCTCTAAATTGAATAAACTTAACGAATTGTCGCACGCATTTTTAAATAAAATCTCATTTTTGCAAATTCAACCTATAAAATGATAAATTATAATATAAAACATAGAAGATACATTACAAATTTAACACAACAAAACTCCTAAAAATATGAGTTAATAAATTGATGAAAAAACCCCCCATGACACTGGTAATCAAATTAAATATCTTTTAATTCCAAACTTTTTTCATTCAATTTTACATCCAAGGTATTTTATTTAATTTCTTTTTCAGAAATTGTTTTTCTTAGTTCATGCGATTGTATAAATAAATTTATGTCGTTGGACTTTTCAGCCTCATGAGCTAAATCATTTGCTTTCTCATTTGTTTGGTGCATGTCCGTTTGAAGGAACATTTTCTTTTGTTTTAAAAAAATCTATTTCTTCCTCTAGAGCTTTTCGTTTCAGTTGTTTTCTTTCAATCTTTTCTTTAGATCTTTCACTTTCTAAATACTGCATGTATTTTGCTCTAGCTGAGGTGGCAGCCGTCCCCATTTCTTTAGTAATTTTTAAGTCATAAATAGCCAGACAGCTTAATAAATTCATGATTTACACGCTGGAAAATATATGAAGCATCTTTTCAGTTTTCTATTTCCAGGGCCTTGTTCACTGAAAAACCTCATTGTCCATGTGACAGCATTAATACCATTTTGATAATCTTCCAAACTCTTTCATAATGATTATTGCTAAAATAAGTTTCTAAAAAATTATCAAGGGAATCACTCTTTGGATTGAAAGAAGTAAATTCAAATGAATTTGGCTTTACAATATTTAACAGAAAATCTGCATAGAGTAACAAAATTTCGTCGCAATCTTTTCCCAAAATACGTTTATTTTGCGACAATACAATCAATACCTTTTTCATTTTTTCCTGTGCTTTTTCGGGATATCCAGCCATTACTCGTGGATCAATGCAAATCGCAGGTCTTACTAGTGCGTAACTCACAGGACATTTCTGCATGAAATGTTTTATCATTGTTATGATGTTTTTCCGACTATCCTGTCTGAGTGTGAAAACACCCTTGTCTGCTAATTCCTTATTTTTTATCTTTTCTTTTATTAGTTGCTCTGCAGCAAATCCTAAATACACTTAACTTTTTATCATTATACAAGTTTGGGTCACTGAAGTTGAATTTGCATAAAGTCTCAAGTTTATCAATTCTTTCATTCTCTGGTTTCAAAATTTTGAAATGTTGAATGCAATCATTAACAAGTTTTAATACATCACTGGCAAAAAATGGAAGTAAAGGCTTATCACTTTGATACTGTTCTGAAAATGGTAACAGCACTTTTGACAATCACCCCATTCCGCGAGAGCCACGTCGACCGAGATTAGATCCGCCGAGAAGGAGGAATTAGAAAAACGATAATCGGTGAAATTTTAAATTTTTTAATAATGGCAGAGTAAAAAGTAAGGACTTTCAAGGACTTTTTAAAAATGGGGCTTAAAAATAAGGATTTGTAAGGACTAAATGTAAAAGTAAGGACTTTTAAGGACGTGTACGAACCCTGTATTTTAAAGAGACGACTAGAATTTTACAAATTTACTCGTATATGAAATTTGATTATTTCATTGGACTTGATATAATTCACAAGTTTAACAATATATCAATGACGTATATTGCTTCTAAATCAAAATTTGAGAACATTTAGTGGTAGTTCTCGGAAGTTTTATACATATGCAGAATAGAACAAAGATGGTTGCAAGTTACAATAAAATTCTCGTATATAACCTGGGTCGGGCTGTGGCTGTTGACGGCCATTAAGACTCTGGTCTCAGTACTTGAGCTATTGCAGCGACCTGGATGCCCTATGGCAGGGAAGGGTTATAGCTTAAACTTTCTTGCAGGCTTTACAGGTAGGCTGGACCAGCATGGGTACTAAACTTTCTTATGTCAAGTAATATGCATTGGGTAGCAGAGCTGAGGAAACTTTTTGCACCGAAATGCCTCATTGTATTTTGACAATTGGGTAAAAGCCTGCATGGGCAGAATCTTAAGGGTTATTGTTCCGTAATTATTCTGCAAGTAGATTTGTTGTATTATAAAGGTACAAAAAATATAATTAATTAAACAGCAAATGAAAATAGCAGATTATTTGTAATAATTATTTTATATATTAAACAAGTACATATATGTAATTTAATGCGACTTTTGCATTTGTTTGTTACTTGAAGCACTGCAATATCTGGCTCAAGCATTGGCACCAACAATATTGCTAAATTGTATATTTAATAACCAATACCACAGACGAGCTGATAACACTGCGAAGGTTTTCTGTTAAGCTGGTGGCAAGTTATCAAGTCAGCCCAACAGAGTAGCAGACTTGCGGGAAAATTCATATTTATTCTAATGCTTTTTCTCAAAGAAACATTTTCTATGTAATTGTCTCAAAACATCCATTAAAATCTCTCTTATACTGCAAGATTTATAAACAAAATTTAAAGTACCTATGCAATAAATATTAATAACCCCCATAACAACTTATGGAGAAAATTAGCTATCAGCGTTTCTTAAGAATCATCTGGTTCAATTGATATTCTCATTTTAATTAAGAAACATTTCAACGATAAAAGAATTTTGGGTGTTGTAATTTTCTATACAAAAGCAGTTTATAACATCAAAAATATTAGACACGAAAGTATTTTAATCCCGAGCAACACCGGGCATAACAGATAGTGATATGAACATAAATTCAACAAAAAAATGCAAAAAATTTAAAGGTTCTATTAGAATAATTTTAATCTCTTAATTACCAAGTTAAATTACCATATTTAACAGTATTTCATTCCAAATTGTATAAGCACATAATTGTTTGCTCGCAATAAATTTGCATTTAAAATACAGAATCTTCTTCTTGACGAATAAACGCAATCCATAAAATATTATTGTAACACTTGTCTTGAGTTAACGGAAAGTAAAACATGACCGCAGATAATATTTGATAAGTAAAATATTCTCAAGGACATATAATATCTATGCTTACTAACAGAAAATGTTTACTAGACGTACCATATAGGCTAACGACTATGAAATCTTTAAATTTTGAACATAAAAACTGAGCAGATGTAGAACATTAAAGATCTATGGGAAATTCTTGACATGCCGGGTATTTCGAATTTAAAGTATGCAACTACAGGCGACATAAATCAAAGGTAAGAAGCACGTTTAAAGAAAACGCTTCACTTCACTCTTCTGAAACATTTTACAAGCATTTCTCATCTGTAAAAAAACCGTTTCAGATGTATTACGTCTTATTTAACAATTGCTTACCTCTGGAAAACATGCGTTGCCTGCAAGTCGGTAACTGTGTCACACGTGTAAGTAACCATAAATCACTTTTCATATTGAAATAAAAGAAATCTACGAGTAGTTTAGCGATAATCCTTGATTGGCAAAAAAAGAAAAAAGGCCACAGTTCACAAAATTTAAGAAATTTCGGTAAAAAAAATTTCAAGGCATTGAAAAATTATAACACAAATGGAGTCGAGTAGAGTTGAATTGTAATAATAATGTGCCTTAAAAATAGTATACGTTGCAGGCAGAATAGGAATGCACTAAATAGAAAATATTTCAAGTTTACTGTAGCATTATAATACTTTTTATTAAATTGCAAATTATTTGATGATATATTGGAGCATATTAAAGAGTTTACAAATTTGAAATATTTTCCTAATGTTATTTATTCAAATATTTAAAAATAGAAACTGAAAATTCGTTTTTTGGAATTCAATAAATATCATGAATATTTTCGTAGGAAATTCTGCAAAAATAATTACAAAAATGATTACAATAAATTAAAAATTAATGAATAAATAAATCATCCTTGCTTCGTAAGATGCGAGACATCTCAACTTAATTCATCCTTGGTTGCTATATCAACGAGCGCTGTTTTAAAATGAAATCAACTTTTGCAAATGCTTCACATTTCTGCAGTTACTAAGCAATGTTAATTCTAATGCATTTGCAAAGCATTCCAGTTTGAATTATATAACTATGAGTGGTGCTCGTAGAAAGGTTTGTTTCAGACTTTAGAAACGACTCTTTTCGAATTCGAATATGTACAATTCACAATTGAAAAGTCACACTTGAAATGTAATCATTATTAGGTTATAAATATTTTGATGCTTATATGCATGAGTATCTTATAACCTGTTTAGGCATCATTTAGCATATTCAAAGTTTACATTCAAGAAAATTCAACGCATGGGATATTTGTTTATTATACTTTTAAATGGAGATGACCAATTTTAAATATGACGCCGGAATAAAATTGTCTGACAAACACTTCCAAATAATATAAATTATAACAACAGTTTTAGCAATGAATTTTGGAGAATACCACAAGGATCTTATGTGAAAAATTAAAGTAATTAAAAAAAGTATCTAGCTTTGTTTTTAATCTTTAAAGATTTCTTACAGATTAATATAATATGGATAAATGTAAAATCTGACAGACTTGCAAATAAATTTGAGTGTCTGACTTAACTAAAATGATGTAACAGTGAAAATTAATTTATAAGGCATTTATGCCAAAATTAAATCATAAAATATGTCAAACTTTTAGATGTAAATTTTATGTTTTTAGACATTGTTACATCTTATTTACAAAAAACGAATGTTTACAGTGCCAGATGAATATTTTTATATATTTTTTAAAAAAATTGTAAGGGAATAAGATAATTATAAAAATGTGTTGTGGCTTACAAGTTCATTTAAAAAAAATCAATCAAAAATTAAAGCCACCAGGGTTGAAAAGACATTAATGACAATTAAGAGAAGAGGAGACATTTTCTTCAAAAAATTGACAATACTAACTACATAACATTTTAAAAGTTCAAGGTCGAGTGTAGATATTGAAGCACATTATCCATTGGCTAATGTGCACTCGTAGTGCGGTAACTGAAATGAATTGCAAATTTAAAAGTTAGAACAAGACTTTACTTTTCTGATTTTACTACTACAGACTACACTATTTCTTTAGCTATTTATCACAGACTACATTATTTTTTTATTATTACAGGTAAAAAGAAAGCAATGCATGATTGCATAAAAAGAAGGATTTTAACAATTATTTGCCATTTAGCAAAATGGTTGATAAAAAGTCATTCATAAAATTATTTATACTAAGTTTAATATAGAAACTTTGTCTTGAGCTACAAAAAAAGAAAAAAAATAAATAAAACCCTTGCACTTTAAGGAAAGAATTTGTAAGATGTTTATAGATTAGAATTTTGCTGCATTTGTTGAATAAATGTGTGTACTAAATGTTTGGATTGGAAATTGTAAGAACTAAATAAACTATAACTAGCACCCACATGATGAATGAAATTAAATTTTTGAATGGAAATTTTAGATTTCGTTTTCGATGACTGGACATAAGATTTTTTTTCTTCAATGAGTAAATACTGATTGATTTTTGATACCAAAAGTGTCAGTTTTAATAAACACTATCATACCATTAAAGATAACATTGTAAATGATAAGCTTAACTTATAGAAAAAACACTCCTCAGAAGGACTAACTTAACTATTTTTTCTGGATAACATAGAATCATACTAAAAAGTACATGCAGTCAGAAAAATTCATTGATTAAAATTCCTTTTTATTCATATTATATTCTGAATCCTAATCATTGGTTGTAACTGTAATTTTGTAAAGAATACTTTATTTTATTAATAACTTAGTCAAGTAATAATTCAGCTTTAAACAGTAGGGGGATTGTAATTGATTGTGATGAGGCATAAAATCAGTTATTTACTCTTCCATTTACAAATCCCCCCCTCCCCCAAAAAAGTTGCTGTATGAAATGCTACCTCAGTCTCATACTGATTGTTTACTTAATTAACTGAAGGCAGAATTGATTACCTTAAAATATTCTCATAAATTATTATCATCAGGAATTAGCTAAAGGATAAGTGATACATGTATTATTACCAATGAGGGAACTTTCATTAATGAAATTTATAACAACACCTTTAATGTTTTAGTTACACCAATCTGTGTTTTTATAAACATATCTTTTTAGATTTAAGGAAAGCTAATTTTTATGTGATTAATTTAAAATTAAATGCATCATTATTCAATTTTCTTTTAATATTTCTTTCCATTTGAATAAAAACTATGCAGGATAATATTATTTCTTTGATCATTAAATACAACAAATAAAACAAAACTTAGAATTTATCTGAATTATTACAGACATTTCATGTACTTGAATGCAAATATATGTGTGGCTATTAATATTTATCAAATTAAAAATTATTCACGACTTTTCTGTCCATTAGGCTGTCAGTAATTGTTGCATATATAAGTGGTGAGACAAACTGTGATTTCTCAATTTACCTGGTTGTGACCTAAACATCTACAAAGTTGGGAAAAAATTGCACATTTCACTATATAAAGCTTCTGTATTGGTACATTTTGGCTGTTTCTGCACACATGGAAAAGTACCAAATATTCCTCTAAATCAGGGTCTCCAAAATATGGCAACAATGGCCCTCAAGAACCGTAAATCCAGCCCACCACAGTTTATTTTATTTACATTGTAAAATTTACAATGTAAGTAAATCATACAAAATAATAATCGGCTGTTTTTATGTAACAACCAATTAAGAAACATGATAACTGACATACATAACTATTGCAGTGCAAGATGGCATCTCCATCGCAATGACATGTCCTTAACACTTGGCTGTAAGTACCAACTGAAACTGCAATCGAAGAAGAGCTCACCCTTGCACCCTATATACCTCACTTACCAGCTGGTTCTGAAATGAAGCTTTGCATGTAATTCGAAACTATAGCATGTTGGTATGATGAGCTAACTAGGTCTTCTCCCTTGGGATTAAATGGATGAATCAGTGTGATCCTCAGGCCAAAAATGTTTGGAGACTCCTGCACCAAATGAATTGCATTGAAAATAATTTCTCTTATTCTCAGGAATGGCGCTAGAGTTTACCCCACAGGGGGGCATGGTCTCCTCGACTGGGGGACAAGTGTAATGAAATTGGTCTCAAATTTTTGCCAGATTATTATTTATCAACTACAGTTGAATATCCCGTACAAATATTTTCCCCTACGAGATACAAAGGTTTTCCCCAATGGGGGGAGGGTGTTCTGGCTCCCTGGTCCCCCCCCCTCTGGATCCACCCTTGCTTATTCTATTGATTCTAATTGTTTTGAAATTAAAAAAAACATCAAATGATTCTTAGTTATACCTAAGAAATATAGTTTCTATTTATAGATCTGTGTAAATGAAAGTTGTATCAAATAAAACTATCACAATAAATGTATCAGCATTCTTGAAATTCAGAAAATTAAAATACAAAAAAATCACTGTGGTCATTTCCTGAATATTTTATGAAGCGATTTTCATTTTTGAGAGACACCTTGAGAGATACTAAAATGTATTTCAGTATAAATTTATGAAAAATGCGTGGCTTGAATTTGATCAAATTTATATTCATAATCAATTCTCTTCGGTATACTGAAATGGTATTTACCAGAATTGCCATGGAATATTTAGCATTTAAAGTACCTACCAGATTGCAGAATGTAAGGTAAAATCTATTCTTTTACTAAAAAATTACATTCTCTAATAATGATATGCAATCAACCTTTTATAATTCAGAAACTTGTAGACTTTATCAATATACTTTTCTGAAATACTTTTTAGAAATTTACTTCTAAATCAATTCCCCATTTGTATTGAAAGTATGAGTTCATAAACACAAGGATTTTTCATTCGTTGTTCTTGTGTATTAATGATTTCAATTACTAATTCAAAATATTGATTCTATTGTTTATATTTTAAGCATGCTTTTAATAAAATGTATGTAAAATAATGGAATATAATGTTCTAAATATCTTTGATAAAAATAATAAAAATCTAGATGTAGTACGTTTTCTGTTTCTTTTTTCCCTTCTTTTATATTTAAAAAAAAATCAATCCATGTGTTATTCTTGGGATAGTTCAGAAACATAATCAAACTTATTGAATGATTTTAGGTATGAAGAATTTTTATGTGATGGTTGCTATATTATTTTACAAAACTATTACTGATTTCATTTTACTTTAGATTTCATGAAATTTAAACAACATTAATAAATAACACTTAGGAACAGCATCACTGGTGATAATCTTGTATTGGCGACTTTTTGTCGCCTAACCGAACATCATATTGTTAAGTTGCCAAAACAAAATATAGCCAATGGGGTCCTATATTGAAGCTGTAGAAGAACGTCGCCAAAACAAAATTATCGCCAGTGATGCTGTGTATCGAAGCTGTACCAACATTTGTTTGTTTTATTCTTAAATTATTTGTTGTGCATGATAATTTTTTTTATTTTGTCTCATAATATAAGAAAAAGTCATTTTTTTTATCCATTCATTTGTAATTAGAAATTAATGGAAAAAATGAAATGCCTTGATTTTTTAAAAAAAACTTTTTAGGTTCCACTGAAGCGGAAAATTCTCAATGTCCCCGAGGGTGTGTTGCCACAGTTGGAGTATTCCAATGAAAAGCCTGAATGGCACAAATCAATCCTACAAATCAAGGGCTCTACAACACTTATTAAGAGAACACCAGGTGATTAAGTATAATTTTATTCTACTTGAAAGATTTGTTATTGTTTGAAAATTAAAGTGACTAAATAATATAAAAGATTTAAAGAAAACTTTATAACTAAAGAGATGTAGGCATTTAAATGCCATAAAAAAATTAACGGTAGTTACTATTGCATAAAATTGTGCGTCAAAGGTAACTATTTTAGAAGAAATGAATTCTGTATGCCTTTTTGTATTTATTCCTTTATACTTTTTATATCTGAAAATGAAGAGAATTACATAACATTCATTTTATGTCAGTCAAAACCTTTTACTCATAAAAGTCTTAAATTCTGCAACATTAATTTATTAAATGCTTAGAAAGTTTATTTATAATTACTAATTATCAGAATATAAGATCTCATGAGATACTGTGAATCTCTCCAAAGTTCCCAGACATTGAAGTCAATATTTTAGATTTTTCTCTTGTATCACTTGTTTAAATAATTTTACATTAGATGTTCTCTCATTTCAAAGTTCAAAACAATATTTTAATGTATTTTTTTTTTCCATTTACAAAAAAAAAAAAAAAAAACACCCTTAAGAAAATTGAATAACCTATATTTTTTTTTTGTCAGAATTGTGTACAGATTTAGAAGATAATGAAAACACACCATGTTTAAGTCTTTATACTTTTGTTTTACCTGATATGTTACTGTAAATCAAATTTTCCATAGAAATGGTATCTACATTTACTAAATAGTTACTATACAAACTTTTGTAGTTCTGAATTAATAAATTTAGTTTTGCCATATTAACATCCAGTAATATGAAAGCTATTAAGGGATGCATCTTGAAATTTTGAACTGTGGGCAAATAAGGAACCACTGTAAAATTTTATACAAAAAAAATACAGAAACATATAAGTGAATACTACTCTTAAGAAAATCATACAGTGTCCTTTTTGTGGTATCATTTTATGTGTTGTCTTTTATTCAATTCCTACTATTAGTTCACACTTTCCCTATATATATTTATAAATCTTGTTCAAATTTTCATTCGTTAATAAAATACTTTTTATTCATCCACTCAAGTTCAAATACATTTTTTTAAACTTGTAGTGGATGACACTTGATGTTAATACAGTTTTTTCAATTTTTTTAAAAACTTTTTCTTTGTTGACCTAAGTAGGAATAGACTTAATTTTTTTTTTATATTACTTGTTTTGTTTTTCTTATTATAGATGCTTTTGTTTATTTTAATGAAGGTTTATAGTCATTATCTCTGTCATAAATAGATAAATAGATGAGTAATAATAATAAATAAAATAATTGAAATTTTAAAATTTTAATGTA
>BGPR01002827.1:129929-157919 GCA_013235015.1 Araneus ventricosus | reverse complement strand
TGTGAAAACACGTCCTTAAAACAGCGCGATTTTTGCCACCCAGGTTAGAGGCTTCCGGCACTGCCTTTAGAACGTCCCGGTACTGCTTATTTTCCGACTATACCACTGCTTAGGATGTTTGGTCTGTTGGGTTTAATGGTCCAGGAAAAAGTGTTTGTCCATGCTTCACCAAACCCCCAAGTAGCACAAAGATATTGAACAATATTAAACGATATTGAGCAATATTAAACGATATTGTACAATATTAAACGATATTGTACAATATTAAACGATATTGTACAATATTAAACGATATTGAACAATATTCGCAATATTGCATAATATTGTACAATGCCATATAATATTTATTATATAATATCGAACAATATTGTACAATATCGGGCAAACTCTTGTGCTACCTGGGCATGTGGTGAAAATTAAAAATAAAAGCAGTAAAATTAAAGCAGACAAGGGAAATGAAACACGAGTCATGGTTTGAAACCGTGTAGTCCTGGAAATGACAATATGTGTTTTTCCTTGGAACTCGGTTTGTGAAAAAAAAATTACGTCATGGCGAATTTAATATTTTCAGTTTCGGAGATTTCTTACTCAAAAAAAAGTTTAATTTAATTTCTTACAACGATTTTAAGAGTAACACAAAAGAATTGTTATTTTATTGCTTCGAATGGCTTTACACCCAAACACGCAATGGTTAATGAGCTAAAAATTAATACTAACCTTCCTCACAAGCTTAATAATAGTAAATTTTACATTAATTGCAAAACGAAAACACATAATACTTAATCTCCAAGAAAATTAAATGCCTGTTCCATTAAACCAAAAGTAAAATTTTAAAAACCTTTGCTCCCATTTCCCTTAAAATTGCTATTATTCCTCAACAAAGTGGTGTGAAAGAGGGCGAAAAAATAAAGGCCTAAAAGAAAGCATTTGTAGTCAAAATAGTGGAAATTAAATTACTTCACCTGATTCCTTACAGCTCCTTGCATTCATTATTTAATTTACTGCTTTTTCCCCCCTCACTAAAATGCATTTGTTACCGCGAAAACGCTGGCTATAATGTTCTGCTTAATGGTTTCTTTGTCCGACCTACTCCCGCGCCCCCTACCGGTCATTCTAGAAGTTAGTAGTGGGTATGTTGAGTTATTTGTTCCTTATTCGCACCTTAGACTAAAGCACACACGTCTCTTCCAAATGGCTCTAAATGTTCTACCAAAAAAAAAAAGGAAGAATTAAAAAAAAGAAATTAAAGAGCTTTTCCTCAAAGTCATAAACAAGTTCCCTTAATGGAAAATTCACAGACGATGGAATTTGCGCGTACAAGTTACGGTTGAGAGTAATTGAATATCTTCTTTTTTCATTTTTTTGCTGTGAAATGTTTTGCGTCACACATCTCCCTCGGTTTCTTTGTTCTTAAGAAGCATTTCCCGCCATAAACCTTGGCGTTAGGAACATAATTTTTTTTTTATGGAATGGCAACATAACTTCGGATTTCTGGGTTATCTTTTTACAACTCGCTAGTACAATGTAAAAATGTATAGATGCATTCTTTTTTTTCAGAAAGTATTCTGATAGGCGTTTTAAAGCAATGGAGAATATTCGAATTTTGCTTCCAAATAATCTATAACATTCTTTTAAACCAACTATCTTGAAAGAAACTTACCTTCCACTTTACTTGGTACATTATTTAGTTATATTTTACCACATTATACTGTTAAAGACCTCCAACTTCCTAGATGTAAAAAGTTCTTTGCTTCTAAATATTCTCTGATAAATAGTGTAAGGTTCCTTAAATACTTGAAAACGCTCTACATTTAAGTTGCAGCTAATTACCCAAACAAAGGCATGAATAAAATCAAATATGCTTCTAATCCACACTTATCTAAAAACTTTTCCTCCCCAGAGCGTTTTCCATGCTTTGTTTGGTTGAACAATAGAAAGTTATGTCAATTAATGGTTGTTGTGACTCGTGGAAAACTTTTGTTTAAAGAGACATTAAATTCTGAAATTCGGAAGAAATGGATTATAGTTACAAAGAGTCATTATTTACGAAGTCTTTTTAATAAACTGAAAAATTAATGAGAGCATTTTATTTCTCAACAATTCCTAGTTGAACTGACCGTAATAAATAACTAAAATTCATCGAAAAATTGATTAAATATCTACTAGTAATACAAACGAAGGTGTGTCTGTGTGTGTGTGTATGTGTTTATGCTCTACAGAATAGACCGTTTAGAGTTACAACGTTTGTCACAAATATACTTTGGAGGGTGGGGATGTGCACCTCAGAGCGATTTTTTTCGAAATTTTAATTAGAATTTTATTGAATAAAAAATTAAGCAGATGTTTTCTGGCTTTCTCAATACCTTTCGAAAATATTATTGCACAAAAATAATTTTTACTCCATCTTACAATTTCAAAATTATCCTTTCAATTTCCAATTTTATATCCGCGCAATTTCTCTAAATAAATATTTAATTAAGTGTTTCTTTTCTATTGTTTACGGTATAAAGATTCTGCGTTTATTTTTCATATTCTTTGGTAATATCGTAATGAATTTTACTTTCTTTTCATATTTCATTTGAATTTTTTTTTGTGAAATCTGTAACAAAGTGCTCTAAGATATTAAGTATATTAGGAAAGGATTATGGTTGCTATTCTTTAATTCTTTTTATCAGAATTCAGCTAACATGATGCTGGACGTAAATTGCGCCATACCTTTTTGATGCTAGAATAAACGGGATGCTTTGCATGAGGAATAGGAACTTGAAGTTGGCGTTGACAACGTAATGTTAAGATGTTAGGCGAAGCAGACAGTTATATCACCTGACTTGGCTCCATTAGGAACTTCATATAAACAGAACAAGTGCAAGATTACTAAAATAGCATGGCTTAAATGTCTATTACATTAGGAAATTTAAAAAAACTTTGTCAATGAACCATGAGCATCAACTTATGAATAAGCGATTTAACTGAAGTTAAACACAATCAGTATTTCTGACGAACAATCTGAATGCTAAAGATGGCTGGTGCTGAATATACAAATGAAAGTTCTCTTATAACAAAATTAAAATATTCAATATTAATTAAATAATAATTAATAATTTATTATTAAAATAGACATTATTTGTGATAGTAGTCATGAAATTTTGAATTTAAGAAGAAATAGGTAAAACTTGAAAAGTATTCTTCGTCATAAATTATAGTCTTTTTAATAAACTAAAAAATATTGTTGACAGTTCCAGTTCTCAATACTTTCCATTTGAATTGACCATCATAAATAATTAGGTTTCATCGAAAATTGGAAAAATACTGAATATGCAAAAGAATAGTTCATTATATTTATATTTAAATATGTTCTGTTTATCCAATTAAGCGTCAATGACGTTTTATATAATCCATATACATTTGCGGACTGGATGGGAAAATATTAATTGAAAGGAGACAAAAGGGGCCAATAGACATTTGTCTTGGTTCTTCTTAGATCTTAGACAAAATGGGCCTGGAGACCATGTTGCTTAATGTCTGCAGGAGCCCACATGCCATCGGGCAAGTTGACAACTTGGCCAGCCCGCCACTGTCCATATACATAAAACGCTTATGTGATCGCAAAATCGGACCGAATTTGAGTCCACATAAGCGTCAGACAACAGTTCGCAAGTTTGGATTGTTTACATGTTTGAATTGGCGGAAAGCCTGAGATAATGAAATTTTTTTCAGTTAGATAATTTGAACAAAATGTGTTTAAATTTTAATTTTAGAAATTGATGATTTAGTTTTTAGCAATTGATGAAAAATTAATGTTAGCAGTTCATGCAATTTCAAATAATTTAAATTCTTTTTTAGTAATTAGAGCACTTATAATTTCTTATTACCAGCAGAAACGCATAATCGTATGGAGAGCGAGCTAAACGAGCTGTGATCCCAAAAGAATCATCACGTGATTCTTGGGGTTTGGCGAGCTGAGCGAACAGGGGGTGTAACCCCCTATTATTTTTTTAAAAAGATAAAGAAGAAATTTTACGGTTCCAATTTGCTATTTTATAGGAATTATACGTGACATCAATTGCAAAATTGTTTTGTTCGAAAAAATTTTTTTATGAAAATGCTTATATTGTAAGAGCCTGAAGAAACTGAATTTTTCTGCATTATTTTTTGATTCATTATATGGTTAAATTAATCGTAGCGTGAGAGTTGATAGAAATATCCTAAACAAATTGTTTGTAATGTATCCTGATTTTAAGGAATGCTTAGGAATTTTCTTTTTTATATATTCAATGTGGATTAGTTTCTTTATAGTTTTGGTTTACCGTCGCACTCTTTTATAATTACCTTTTGACTTTCACATTTTTTTCCTAAAAATATTATTTTCTACTTAACACACTTATAAAAGCGTGCCATTGTATTTATCTTTATTATTTTCCACTTTTTATTTTCGAATATATTTCATAATTCATTTTTATAAATTTTTTTAGAATTTAGCAATCAATTTTAGCTAGAATAGAATGTGAATTCTGTATACTGTGAATATTTAACAATTTTAGAACCTATCAATCAAGTAGAAATCAATTTTCCTCAAATTCACTACCAGATAGCACTCCGATATAGAATGAACATTTAATTAAAATTAATCGATTAACCAATAATTAAGTTCTAAAGATATTAAAATATTGTACTGTCATTGGGAACATGTCATTCTACAAATTTTCAGAATTTTAGTATATCAAGAAGCGAGCTCAAAGTCGATTACGAAATTTCATCTTTACAAACACGAAACAAGTTTAGTTAAATTAAAGCGTGTAAAAAGGTCATAAACTTTTTATTGTAAGCGGAAAAAGTTTATATTTTACTTTGTCTCCAATGCCTCTATCGAGTGTGATAATACAGTATTCACCACTAATTTTACCTTTCAGACACGTGTAACAGAAACGCCAAGAGATCTGTTTACAAACCAAAACCTACCATAAAATTATTTCACATTTTTTCTGAAAATACAAAATCGGTTGCTTTTCCGGAATTTCTCTAGTTCATCTGTTGTTATTCATATTCCGAACTTTTATGTTCTTTTTTCTATACATTCTAATTTTCCCGTGAATAATATTTAAAAAAATAAATTTATATAAAAAAAATCAATGCAAAAGAAGTTTTTCCAAAAATGTTCAGTTAATCAGTTATTTTTTGTTAACTTTTATACAATACTTAGTTTATTTCCTGTTTAAAACCTTTTTCTAATTAAGCAACCTTTTTTCATATAATTGTAAGCATTTTTGAAAGCTTTTTTTTCATTTCTTTAATTTAATTTCAGTTTCATTCTTCAGAAATTAATTCTAACATGAATTATTTTTTAATCTTCTTACGATTTGATTTAAATTTGGTTTCTTTCATCCATTAATTAGAGATTAAAAACTGCAAAACTGAAAAAAGTGCTTATTAGTTTGTTTAATTTTAATTCTATGAATAAGGTATTTCCTATTTTTTTATGTTAATGTAAAGTTAATCCCTTCCGTTTTTTTTTTGCAAATATTTCTACACTTTTTCTTATTCAATTATTTATTTTCAAAAATTAGATTAATAAATATTGGAATTTGCCCTTTTTTTATTCTTAGTAAAAAAATGGGGACTTATTGTTTGTTTAATAGACGTCTACGTTTTCGTGATTCAGATTTAGATTCTTTTCTTAAAATATTTCAAAGAAACAATCGAAAGTTAATAAAAGCACAAGGGTAAAACATTCTACTTGTAAAGAGTCATCAGTTGAAGTCTCTACCCAAAATATATTCACGTATTCTCGTTTCAAAGTAAAATAATAATAAACATAAATTTATATTATAGGAATCCGATAGCAGATTTAGAGTTAGTTTACAAAAATTTGTAAACAAAATTACATTAACGCTGGCTTCAAAAATGTGCGTACACTTTATTGTTAAAATAGAAATCAATATCATACAAAGAAAGTCAAAAAACAAAGATAAACTCAGAGGTAATCGAAAAAAACAAACAAGGAATCCAATCTAGTCCATTTTTTCAAGGCTAAGGACTTTATTCGAAATGGATTCAAAATAATAATTAGGAAATTTTGAATCCAATTCGAATAAAGATCTCAGCCCTTGTTTGTTTTTTTCGATTACCTCTGAGTTTATCTTTGTTTTTTGACTTTCTTTGTATGATCTTGATTTCCATTGTTCTTTGTTTTTTGTTTGAAGCTGCAACTGCGCGCTACTTGAACATTGTTTAATTTTTATTTTCTAAGTTTTATTATCTAACTTTTATTGTTTATAAATAAAAATTTTCTGTTGTTTTTGTTTAAAGTTTAAGTTAATTTTTTTATTTTTAAATTTTCTCTAATTTTCCTAGTTCATTGTTTTTAAGCTCTAATATTAAAATGTTCATTTAATTATTTATTGTCAAAAATCATTGGATTTGTTTAGTAAAAAGATGGAGAGTTTTTTTGTCGTTTGTTTAATGCACGTCTACACTTTTATGAATCAGATTAAGATTCTTTTTCTTAAAATATTCAAAGAAATAATCAAAAGTGAATAAAATCATAAGAGTGAGACATTTTACTTAAAAAGAATCCAAACCTGAAGTCGCTACCCAAAACATATTCGTGTATTTTCCGTTCTAAATAAAATAATAATAATCACAAATTGATATTAAAGGAATATGATAGCAGATTTCTAAGAAAACGATTATGACAAAAATTTCTAAAAAAAAGCATTTTATTGTTTTAACACTGAGTTCTTGGAACTTTTAATTCTCTTCTATCCTGAAATCTTTAGGATTTTCAGAATTTGCACTTTTCACACAAACTTGGGAAACAAAATTCCATAACTTTTTTCTCATTTTAATCCCTTATATTATGTGTTTTCCTCCATAGCCAATATTACTTTAGTTTACCCCTAACTGGTCCGCCAAGTATCCCTAGAGGTACGCGTGCCACAGATTGGGAACCTACAGTCCATGCTTCTCAGTATTCTTCACACTTCTTCCCCATTTTGTTTCTTTTGTCTTGAACAGTGCGTTTGCTCTCAGTTGAAGGAGACGTCCGTTCGAATTTGGAAACTGCCTACTATAGAAAATTTTGCTATTTGAGAAAATTTTGCAGTTTTTACTCATTTTATATAATTCTTTCGAATTCATTGCTAGTTAATGCAACTGCATCAAAATGAACTATACTCGTTTACAGCTTGATCATAGCGTTTCACTTTGATTTTTGTCACTGTTTTTTCTGGATTCAATAAGGTTACGGAAGTTTCACGTCAAAATATATTTTGTTTAAGATTGTAAAAGAATAAATTTAACCCTGCGCCGGGCTCAATGCGCCTGACAGGCACAGATAAACAATCTCGTAATTAATATTTTTAATACCCATTAATTTTAAGTTTAGCATTCTCAAATAAATCACTGACCTTCGTAGTGAGGCTTAAAAGAAAAAAGTCGGAATATCGTTACAAAAAATCATCATGAAGCGAAGACACGAGAAACACGTACTTCTTCACTTTCGGAACGTGGACACCAAAGACCAAGAAGAAATTCCGACCTTCCGAAGCACGCGGAAGAAAAAAGAAAAACCTGACCAGCAAATAGTGCTCTATAAAGACTAAATCATGTCCATCAAAGACTCTCTATCATGAATCAACAATACGAGAACGCGTTCACTAAAAATTTAAAAAGTGACACTCTGGAAGTCACGAGTAAACAGTCAGCAACCCACATCTACCATCTGACAGGAAAACCTAAAGATCTATTTTTTAAAATACTGTAACTCACTAGTCCACAATTTTCTGTGCTGTATTACGAGTGGTCCTCTAATCATGAACTTCAACACAGAATATGTTGCATAAGATGCGGATCACTACAACAAATTTTTTACAATGTTATTTACATGTATCCAAGTCCTATTCCAGATACAAAAATCTATGATTTGACTATTATCTAAAGATAGTTTCCAAAATTTAAGTCCATTGACTCCTTGAAATTTGCATTAACACAATGCAAGATACAATTTCCAAACAATTAAAAGACAGAAAATCACACAATATGTTAAACGTTACATGCTTATTGTTAAAAACAATTCATCCAATTGTGAAGTTCCAGAAAGAGAATTCTCTGAATTCCAAATCTCTGCATTAGAAAATTTGCCCACATTGAGCGAGGACCAAAAAAGACCTACCAAAGTCTTCCCAGCATTTAAACCAAACATGCTGGTGTACTGTTTCTTTCCTTTGACCGAAGTAAATTTAGGGGGCAACCATCTTTACAGCAATAAATTTTACATGATAAAGTCATGAAATTAGTAAAATAATCGGCTGTGATTTTAAAAAAACGGATATTACGAACAATCAAAATATGTGCGATGAATTCGGGCGCAATATGCCTGTAAGGTCAATATGGCAATATCTGCACTCCACGTAGACATCAAGAAAAGAAAGGAGTCTACTATGAGAGACAGACTTCTACACTTCCTGGAAGTAGAGAGGGCGACGAAAACGTCTGAGCTTTGCCTGTAAGGCCTGTTGTGCCCGAAGGAGGGTTAATGAATAGACATCAAGAAAAGAAAGGAGTCTACTATGAGAGACAGACTTCTACACTTCCTGGAAGTAGAGAGGGCGACGAAAACGTCTGAGCTTTGCCTGTAAGGCCTTTGTGACCGACGGAGGGTTAATAAAAATAGATTTTAGAAACATGGAACTTCAGTTAGTAGTATTTTATTTTATTATTATTTTTCTCCTTTTTTTGGCTTTAATTTATAATTCAGTCAATTGACTCCATGGGGTGTTCAAGTCAATTGAATAGGGGGAGGGGCAAACATCAAGAAAAGAAAGTTTTTCTCTTATTTGATATGTTATATTTTTCGGTCCCAGTCTCTGGTGGTTTTGGCTCTTAGTGGCATCTTGCTTATTTATAGATTCACTTCGTTTTTCTTTTCCTTTGTCGCTATGTAAACAGATAGGCTGAAGATATATTGCCGCACAGGGCTTTCTACATATGTTCTTGAGTGTGTGTATTGTTGTTTTTTAATTGTACTTTTCCAATCTTGATTCTTGGCACCGGCATGGAACACATTATTACCATTTTTTTCTTTGATTGTAAAAATCTACATACATTCTATAAATAAGTTCCGCCCATGTTGGCGTTGATTGTAAGCTTTTAGAAATTTAAAATTTTTGAAAAATTCGTAATGACATTCAGTTAAATTTTTTTAAAGCTATATTAATGTAAGAATTTTGCCCAGTATAAAGATAAATGTCTACTTAAACTGTATAAAAAAATTAAAACTTGTATATGTAGTAGATCAATAGAAAATGTACATTAATTTACTCAACGTAACATTTTTGTATGGAGGTTGTATGTCGCTTTGAGGGCAAAATATGTATTTTCTCTGTAATTAATAGGAAGAAGGAATAAAATAGGTATATAAGACAAAGATGAAAGGAAAAGGTTAAAAAATGCATAGATTGCACTCTAGTTAGAATATTTTGATGAGGCGATGTTTTTACCTTTAACTTGAATTATCTCAAAATGGTATTTTTGAAACTGCGTGTACCGTTTTCTCAAATTCTACTGTATATAGGCTTTTGAACTTTTTGCTACATATTCTATACATATAAATGTAAATACTGAGTATATTTGCTTCTATTATTTCAAAAATATTTCTTAATAGTGCTGATTGCGTGTAAGAAAACGGCAATTTTTGAAAAATTCATCGTGACATTCAGTTAAAAAATTTTTTAAAAAAAACAAGCAATATTAATATAAGAATTCTACTCAATTTAAAGATAAATATCTACTTAAACTGTATAAAAAATTTCAAGCATGCATCTATAATAGATTATGAAAAAAATTTCCTAAAAAATGGCCAATTTAACATTAGCGGTATAGGGGTACCGACTCCCACTAAAAGGTCAAGTAAAAGACTATTGCCTATATGGACAATATCTGGCTGGTCATATTCAGCTTTCAATTGTTAGTGAAGCTAAAACATTAACATCGCAATTGCCACAAATTAAAATTTCTTAGATAGCGAGCTAAATTTATTCATGTGCTATTATTTTGATGTTGAGAAACCAGAATTGGAAGTAACTTTGTGAAACTATGTAGTAAAACATAAATTCACTTTTAATTATTTAAAAATATATACTTTTGCTTTGCTAATGAAATTATTTGATATTTTGAGTCTATTCATGTATCACATTAATGTTTAAATTATGTCGGATTTTTATTCCAGCTTAGCTTGGAATTGGTTTTTAATGCATCACAGTGCGAACAGGGCACGGTAGGTTTCATTTATACAAATAATCCTTCAACTTACCTCAGCTGCGTTACAACAACCACTTTTCTTCGTTGGTTTTCATCATAATATCCACAAAACAGGGGGCAAAAAAAAAGAAATGTAGACCTCCCCATGACTCAGTAAACAATTCATGAGGCCTCGATGCTTTTCTAGAATTCCAAATGTAGTTTCCTCGCAGAGTCAAGTAAGAAGCCGAGGCAATAAGAGGGATCATTATGTTTCCTGGAAAAGTTTGGCCCGGCTCCAATGCGTAAGCCTGGAGACGAAATGCGATCTCCGACACCGCACACGCATGAAACATGGTGCTACGTGCCTCCATGGAGTTGCTCCTGGTAAGCACCTCCTCCGGAGCTCCTACCCGGGAGCTCCTGTGGAAGTCTAACGAGGAGCAAATGGGGACTCGTAATGCAGGTGCTTAGAAAGGATTTTTATGAGTTTGAAAAGATGTTTCAATAATTTCACGGCTGCAGGAGGAAGCCATTTTGTGCATTGGGCCTTGGGTACTCCGTGTTGAGGCAGAAGTCGTTAGCGATTAGTTTTGAGCTGATAAGAAATGGGATATAAGGATTGCTGATGGGAGATTTTGTTGAGGATTTATGAAGTGTTCGTAAATGCTGTTATGAATGTATAAATTAAACAATGGTGTTAGTGGCCTTCGCAAAATGGGGTTTAGTAGTATAAAATGAGCTGTCAGTCTGGCAATAATTGACAGAAGCTCCGGTGCCTTAGTAACAGTTTTGTCTTCGTGGTTGCAGGGTAATGGGGTCCATCTTGATTCAACCACAGAGGCCCGTTCATCTTTCTTGACGCAAAGTGTGGTGAGGGCTCAGATGCCCTCTTCTTCTTCTGATCACAGATTGAAAATGAAATGGTTCGCCTTACAAATAAGTATGGTAAAAGCTCAGATGTCGTCCTCTTCACATGATCACAGCTTAAAATGACGTGATTCGTCTTAAAAATAAGCGTAGTGAGGATTCATATGTCGTCCTCTTCATCTAATCACAAGCTTAAAATTAGTGTATTCGTCTTAAAGAAATAAGTGTGGTGAGGTAGATTCAATAAGTCATTCCTCTTTCATGCGATAACACAGCTTAAATACAGTGATTTAAGTCTTGAAAAAAATAAGTTGAGTGAGAGATTCATATGATCGTCCTCTTCTCCAATCACAGCTTAAAAATTATGGTATTCGTCATTAAAATAAAAAATGTGTGAGGATTCATATGTCGTCCTCTTCCTATGCCACCACAGATTAAAATAAGTGAAATTCGTCTTAAAAATAAGTGTGGTGAGGATTCAGTACAACTAGTCCTCTTCTCTAATGCACTTAAATTCAAGTGATTCGCTCTTAGCAAATAGTGGTGAGAGTTATATGTCGCCTCTTCATGTGATCACAGCTAAAACTTCAGTGATTCGTCTGAAAATTAATATCTATAGTTCAAACTGAAGTCTGATTTAACTATACTAAATATGAACTTGTGTGAGAGCGACTTTACCATGAAGAACAACGTCGTATCTTCCACCAACTCGAAAAGATAAATGAAAAACGAAATTTAAAACTCTTTTCAGTTTATTGATCAAAAATCGTCTCAATTTACCTTAGCATTAATTTCATTATAGGTGTTTTGCTTTCTTCCATTAATAGAGAATAGCATCTGAAAAATTGCCATGTCTCCTAACGAATTTATTTTACTTGTAATAAAACAAAATACACTTTATTGAATCCTCATAAAATGTAAAAGATCTTCTCTAACAAAATGAAGCAGGTATAGATAAGGGAGAAAACCAAATTAAGCTCTCACTTTCTCACGATATACTCAAAAAAAAGTACAAGTTAACTAAGTAATACATCCTGGAAAGTATTTAGAATAAATCAATTAAAATAATAGCATTTTTTTTTTATGAATATTTATTTATTTGAAAAAATACTCATTGCAATATATTAAAAAACTAATGATAACTGCTTTTTTTAACTTTTGAGGGAAATTGCTTGTTCTTTTTTCTAAGAAGAAAGGTATATATTTTTTGAAGTTTTTATTTGTAACTTTATATTCTAGTATCATGAATACATCGGCATACCTCGTAAAACACTGTTTAGTACGTCTTCTTCAAAGGACTGGGCATTAAACGGCGTAAAAATGAATAAACGTATAATCAGAATTTTAATCAAATAACTATGGATTAATAAATTTAATCCTACACAAATTCATTTGAAAACAATAATTAAAATTTTAAAGATAAATATTGCTAATAAAGTGAACTCGCATTATCTCGAAAACGAATTATTTTTCCCTTGAAATGTCAGCTATTCTCTAATGTTAATTTCAATTCCTATCTCAAGTGTTTTCAATCAAAACCTAGATATGTCGAATTTTATCGTGAAGCGAAAAATATTTTTTTTTCCAGCGAAGTGCTGTTTAGTCACATTCGACTTTCATGAAGATCTCACAATAGGATGCTTCCCAGAATTTACGCGACTAAGGGACAAATACCCTTTACACCCAAATGGATATTCAAGGTCGCATAGTATCGAGCTGATCCGATGAGTGTCCATTCTCACCTAATTGTTACGCAAGCCTATATAGCTGTTTTGGTTTATGTAACAGGTCTCAACAAACTTGACTACACGTGTTAAATCAGTCTGCGAAAACACGTTTGTGGGGTGATAGTAGATTAAAAAGTGTGTAATTGCCGTTGAGTTGCAAAAGGAAGGTGGTGCCATGGAGATGAAACAGGTAGGTGTTAAACGAAAGTTGAATGTGTTGACGTAAAAAAGGTCGAGATTTTCAGACTTGTTGGATAGCTATAGGCGGAAGAAAGGCAAACGCCAAGGATTTTAAAATTCCAGCATCGACTTTATCTACACAATACTATGAGACGAAGAAAATTAAAAAAGACTTTTGAACTGAAAAGGATCTATGAAGAAGATTCAGGTGAGATCTGAATTAGAAAAATGCTTCATAAAATGGATTAAACAATGCAGAGATTGCCATTTACCTATTGGAGGCAATGAGTTGAAAGAAAAGCGGAACAATTTGCATGGAAGCTGGGTTACGAAGACTTCAAAGCAGCAATGGATGGCTGAAATCTTTAAAAACCGTCATAACATTGTTTTAGAAAATTGTGCCGAAATAGTGAGCAAGGTGACAGGCTTTGTTCGGAATGGATAAAATACCTGATCTTCTACAAGAATATTCAGTGCTGATTAGACTGGGCTTTTTCTTCAAAGCATTGCTAAGACAAAACTACAGTTTTTTCAAGGAGAAACCTTCCATGGAGGAAAAGAAAGTTAAGAGCAGAGTACCATTACTTTTAGCTGCAACATTGAGTAGCACTAAGAAGCTTGCTTCATTGATGATTGGAAAATCTAGAAACCCAATGTGCTAAAGGAATTAGAGTCATTTCCACTTCATTATAAAGCAAATAAAAAAAAGCTGGATGACGAGTGAATTTTCTCAAGTGGATAAAACAAATAAACAAGAAAATGTGTAAAGAGAGGAGGAAAATTGTTTTATTCATTGATAACTGCACAGCTCACAGCCTCATCCCTGAAACGAACGCAGTATAGGTGGTTTCCTCCCACCACAGGCCACGACTCCAAGCTGCAACCTCTAGATCAGGGGATAATGAGGGGTTTTAAAGTTTTTTTACAGGAAGGAACTTGTAAGAGGTTGTGGACTCCAGTGATAAAAAAAACAGAAAATGAAACCGTTTAATATGCTTGATTCTATGAGGGATGGCAGATGGAGCCTGGATGAACGTTACAAAAGAAAATCAAAAATATTTTGAAAAAGCTTGTTTTCTATTGAGGAAGAGTATGAATCAGATGAGGCAGGAACTCCACACAGAAACACACAAGTGTGAGAAAGATAGGAGAAGGGGTTCAAAAAACCTCAACCTTTAAAACGCCAACGTTTGAAAAATTTACAGGTTCGACTCGGAGGTTGGTTCAAATGTGTGGACTGTGGACTGATCATGAACATCTTTTCTTAAACAATTTCTTCGCCTTCAGTCATGAGGAAGAGGTGAATGTTCCAGCAGACACCAACATTACTGCGGGTCAGGCTAAGAATACCAATTTCACATCATGTTCATGAATGTTCGAAAACGTGGAAAAAGAAGATTTCACAGCTATTTTTGGATTAAAGCAGTAGAAAAGAAGTAATTTGAAAAAGAGGTGTCGCCAAGGTCACAATGCTGGACTTTGAAAGAATTAAGTAGTGTGTTTATTACAAATACATTCTGAAACTTTTAAAAAATTTTATGCTATGTAAAATTAATATCACTGCTGAATTAATATGGAAATTATTGCTGTTTTCAGACATTTATCTCTATCTGGCTGGGAAATGATATTTTACAATATATTCCTTACACTTGTAATCATATGTAATTTTTTAATGCTTGGGAGGGCCTGACTCATTATCTCAGCTCGCTATCAATTTTTTTCCGGTCCTTCGATTTCCACAGATATCAATTTCTGCATATTATTAACTACATAGTATAAAAACAATAATGAAATTTAAAAATTAAACGATTTCTATCATAAGAGTGAGAAAAAATCATACCTTTTATTGCATATCTTGAGTACAATTATGCATGTTTTTTATTTTATACGATTTATGTGTATGTAGTGTACCTTTATTTGGAAAATGTGAGTGGAGGAAATGGATGTTACCTCCCCTGTCTTTCAGAAATGTTTCCCCATACACTAAGATACGAAGAAATCACTCAGATCGGGCAAAAAGGCCATTCGAATTTTAGAAAGGGCAAAACAATGTATAACCGAGCTGATTACATAACCATATAAACGAAGTACTTTATTTTAAAGGTTACCAATGAATCGGGACTGTAATGGAAAATATATATAAATAGGGCTGCCATAATTACTCAATCAATTCTCACTTAGATCTGACACGGGATGTTTAAGTGCTAAATAATTAAGCACGAAAAAGAGCGTAGGTAATAGTTTATTTTACTCTGATAAAAACCTATAAAGTGTAAGCAATTTAGTAAATAGACATGCGGAATTAATAAAAAAGATGACAGGCTAATCCTGCTTAGCCCAGACATATTTTCATTGTCTAGAATTATGTGAATCTTATATTGCAAACCAACTCTTTGAATCATATAAATACTGATTCGTATATTTTCACAACTATTGTTAAATCAACCAGCTTGTGCAGGACTCGAATGATTCCAACGCATATTATAAACAAAATCAACTTTAATAAAAAATAACAAAAATGATTTGAAATAAATAAATAATCAAACTCGGATGATGTTCGACATTGCACTGATGAGATCAAAGAGATTTGCAAAGTTGACGACAAAAGTTTTTATATTACTTTGTTTTTTTTTACGCAGTAGGCGTGAGAATGCAAAATATCATAATAGAAAGTGCTTAAGTAGCAATTTTTTAAAGTTAGTTTTATTTTCTCATTATATCATTATATCTTTTCATCTTACTTATAAAGTAAAGCACTTGTGGGTATGTATGTATTGTATGCATGTTCCATATCTCTCTAAACCACGGCACTTGATTTCCCTATGAAACCTTCTATTACTTATCAATTAAGACGAAGGGGAAAGATTACTGTCAACTTTTTCAAAGCGAAAAGTTAATTAAACAGCCAGGTTAATTAAAAATTAGCCGAAACGTTTTCTCGCTGTAAGTTCGAGAACATGTATCTCCCGTAATGTCATTTTTATACTATCTTACAAACGTTTATTTTTTAATGATACAGTTTATATCTGTGACATCTTTTTCCTCAAGTTTTATTATTTTTCAGAATTTAATAAAAAAATTGACACTGAATCGATTTTGAAATAAAGACAAATTTAATGATACTCAGCACTTAGCAACGGTGTAATTACTTTTACCATTGTTTTTCCTGTTTATTTTATTTCAAATATCAGTTTGGCAATGTCTTCATTGGTTCTTAAAGAATTAAAGCTTATTTATTTAGATTAAAAATCACCTGTCATCTTTTAATTTCAAATATTCCGCTTGAAGTCGTGGTAACAGCAATATAAATATAAAATTGGAGCGCAAGTCATTTAAAAATTATAACGACAACATAAATTGCTTCCGTTCTATATAACGACTGTTTCTTTCTTCTAGTCCAACATTGATTGACATCAGGAAAACAGGTCTCTTCCACATCTGCATTGTGGAGAAATGGGAAATACGTATGCGCAACTTTATTAGACATCACATCTGAGAAATGCTCTTGTATCTGCAAAAATTTTTGTCATTTCTCTCCGAACCCAATTTTTTATAGATTTCTTCTAGGAGTTTAGAGCTGGTACATTTTTCTTTAACAAATCTTAGGGAGAAACGGGACAAAACAGGACAATTCGGGACCTGAATATAGTGATATATCGGTGACAGTCTCGTATATACGCGCGTACAGTATTTATAAATGTGAAACGAACGACGTATAAATGAGAAATATATAAACGGACGCTTTGCTTTATGTCATTTACTTGAGGAAAAGATTCATGCCTCTTTGTGTCGAATTAACAGTAGTTCTAAATTTCTACTGAAAAATACTATTATAAACTATTTTATAAAGGAGACGAATGATCTATTGAAACCGTTTTAAAGTTTTTCATTTCTCATCCTTAATTTGAAATTTGCAGAACCTCAAGGCAGTTTTTACATGATAGATTTAACGAGTAATCATCACTTAAATAAGTTTAGAAAATTATATTATATCCTTTGAGAATTCTTTCAAAGCATTCTGTTTTTTAATGGAAAAATCTGAATATTTAAGTTGCGAGAAAGCTGATTTAAGCAATGAAAAAAAAAGAAAAGTATATTTCAAACTTTTTAGAAAATACTCTTTATTTAGAGTGAGCAAGAAACCAGCAATATGATAAGTTATTTCGAAACCACAAAAAAGTTTTCCAATGCAGAAAAAAGAAGAGTAATCCTTAAAATAACATATGTAACGGTATTTAAAACTAAATAAATCTCAAAAACGATCTAAAATTGGAAACTATCTTTAAAAAAAATCCAGCAAGTAGAAAGAATGAATAAGAGTTTTCTTATTTAAAAAAAGGACAAAGAAAAAAGACTTCCACTGGTGAGAAAGATTTAAAATGGCAGAACACTTTGGGAATTCAAACTATATACTATCGTCAAGTAAAAGGAAAATCTTACGAAAAACAAATGGCTAGAATCTTCAATCTATTGCAAATCCATTCGAACAAAAGCAAAATATGTCCCTCCTAGAATGAAATTCTCTGTTAGAATATGAATCCATTTCTGTCTTGATTCCGGTTCTATTTTCAAACCAGGGTTGTAGCTACTAATAGTTGTTTCTTTTATTGAAATGAATGCCTTTAAGCAGGTTCGACGCGACCAAAGTACCTTGCAAGTTGTTTCATATCTTTGAAAATTACTTTAAGGCTTTTTTTCATCATTCATCTTTAATGATCTCTCTTATTGTTTCTATAACGAATGGATTTTCACATTGGGGCAGTATCTCGTATAACGTTTTCTTAAAGAGAATGTTATTTCAATCTAAATGCAATTCAAACTCAATTTTTCTCGACAAATAGATGTTCTTCTAGATGCAAAAATGCATTTTAATATCTTGTTAAAGAGCAAGATATTTTATGGTTTTGTGATTTTTATATTAAGAGACTAAATTATACCCTGATACTATGTACATGTTTATGTATTAAATATTCTTTTGAAAAGAAATTGATCTGTTGCATCGTATAACTGTATTTTTATTTCATTGGAATGCAAATTAGCTTAATCGAGGCTCTCTTAACAAGGAAAATTAATATCTGGTAAACAATATGAAAAAAACTTTTCTTGAAATCATGGAATATCTCTTTTTGTTTTAGACTACATGTTAAATTTATGTATGATTGTGAGTCCTCTTTAGTTATCACATAAAATGTGATGTAATTTGAATAAGAATGTTGTTCAAACGATAAAATTTTAAATAGGATTTATAATGAGATGATTGCGTTGTGAAATAACAATAACTGCAAATATCTCCCAAATATTGATACAGTTTTTACAAAGTGTATATGCGATTATTTTTTATTTCCACTAATAGTACTAAAGCATAATAATTGGAACTCTAATATGACTCAATTTTTTTAACTATCTTATATTTGATAATCACGCACGTTTGAATTTGGACTGTAATACCTTAGATTATTATCATATATTTATAACAGTTTATGCTTCTGATATAACATTGTTGAGAGAGTTTATAATTCTAAAAATGAGTTTCTTTTTTGTTTTACCTGTTATAAAAAAAAATAAATAAACTAATATTCTCACTTGAAACTGATAAAACCAAAATTGTCATTAGAAATTATAAAATAGTCCACAAATACTATAACGCATAAAACATTTTAATAAACTCACTTTTATTTGTTATCAAACTTCTTACATGTGTTTTAAACACTAATTATTTTTGATAAGAAAATTTAGACAGCGCATTAACTATTTTCCTTATTTTTAATCAGTGCTTTAAAGATGTTCTCAAAAGAACGGACACTTTCACAATAACGAAACTTTCCGACACATCTTACAGAGCATTTTTTCATAGAACGGTAGATTTCTCACATGCCGATTGAATCACTTAGGAAATGGAATATGTTTATATTTTTTTCTTCTAAAGTAACTCCTTTGAGCTATAAGAAAAAGATAACACTCCCGATAACGACATTTTACAAACCTTTCGCTAGCTGAAAATCAAATTCAATGCATCTGACCGTAATTTTTTCTGAAAATGTTTTACTATATTAAATTAAAAGACACAACTCGATTTTCAGTTACCGTTGGTTAAATAGAACTCCTGCAGATTGATAGTGGCCTCAGATAATCGAGATACCACTAAATTATTGATAATCAATTAGATTGTTAAAAGCCATATTATGTGTCTCGAAATGTTAAAGAAAGTGCACTTTAAGTGATTTCTGTAGTTATTAAATATGACAATTCAATAAGAGGTGGCAAAAATAGCATAACACGGACATTTAAAATTCATGAATTTGTTGCGTAAGATAATCTCACATGGCCTAGACGGGTTAAGTTTGTCCTTGAACGAACCTAATAGTGTTTGTAAATCGTCGGGAGTAATTCCTTCCGCTAATGTGATGGTAGCAGTTTGGAGGAAGTGGTTATGACTTAGGTTGTCGTCGTCGCCATTTGATCACAGTTCAAAAAATTACGAGATTCACCCAAAATAGTTCACTGTAGCATCGAAACGGGACGCATAATCAAAGCAGAAACATGCCTTCTCTCCTTATTTAACTCTTTTTGTAATGTACTCCATAACTTCCGTCAACGTGTAAGACGTCTATGTCATATTGCTGGCTAACACATTTTACTGACAACTGACCATACCAAGCAACTTGTATGTCAAAGACCTTTAAATATGAAAAAATTTAATAAAGAACTCTACATGTATAAATATAAAACTTCTGTACTTAGCAAATCATACAATATTTTGCAATGAAGGAGGAAGACCCAATTGTATCTTTCCTCATGGAGCTTATTTAAATATTCAATTTATATAGTGTGTCGAGATTTCAAGAATTCTATATTATTTCATTGGGCTGTGCTGTCACTCCGAAATTAACCTCTTCAGAGATTTTAAATCTTATATTCAGTATGTTATATTGGCAGTAATTTGTGAGTAGAAAATTGAATTCATTCTTCTGAAATTTATCTTACTGATTTAATTTTATCATATAGAACAATTTAATTACAACAAAATTAAACTTGTACATCATGTCTCAGTGTCTTCACGAAGGTTAAATTATCTGTTACAAATTACCTACAATGTAATATAGGTTAATTTTTTCATGGCAACAAACAACGTTTATTTAAAGTCTGGTGTACCGTTCTTCTGTCCAGATATACAATACACATAGTGCTTCACAGAACTTTCAACGCATACATCCACTATATGTATGCATCTATCAATGCGTTTCTACTTACGCTGAATAAATGAATAAATCATTACGTAGGCAAAAATTTCTTCTTATTGAGATGGAAAATGTCGACTATATTCTCTTCAGCTGTTCCAGAAAGTTTAATAGAAGATAAACAAGCAAGAAATTTCATAGAGCAATTAACCATATAGTACAATTCTATCTTTACAAATCTAAACTTTTTTTTAATGTTCGCAACAAATAGCCTGTTGTTGCTGTTTAACGCAAAAAAACTCAATAAATGTAAAATACCTTGGTAGTGCATTAGTAACTTCCCTAAAGATCTGAAACCAACGAAATAACAGAACAAATCCATTTAAAGAAAATTTAATTAAATTCTAAAATTAGCGTATCAACTCTCTTCCAGCTTGAAAGTAAACTAGTTTTAAAGTTGGCCCTAAAGCTGGTGCCATAGTTGTCATCTACAGCCATTCATTCATAATAGAGAAGACCAAGAAGAAACTAGAACTTTTTTCTCTAGCGGCACCATCTCTCTCGCAATAAATACGACGAGAAGATCCTGAATATACATTACAGCATCAAGAGTTTCTATTTAGTTTAGTTAGAAATTTCAGAGTTTAGAGAGATGACAGGCAGAGCCACATTCGAGGCATTTGGAAATTTTAATTTTGCTACGTGTTACAGAATTATTGAAGCGTGGCGCGTTTTCTCAGAAAACCACGGAAACCACCTCACTCTCAAAATTCTAGACCACATCAACATGAGGCCTCTTGGTGAGTGTAGGCTCTAATCCTACATTAATAAGGTTGAGTCGAGACCTCTCCTGGTATTGAATGAATCGAATCCTACATCTGATTTAGAATAATGCAGCCAAGTCTGAATCAAAGACTAATGATAAAGGAGAATATCTCTAACAATAAGGGACATAATAGTGTCAATCTTTTATTGGTAAAGTGCTTGAGACACTTACGAATCTTAAGGTAGATCTTCACGTAATTCGAAAATATGCAGGTATTCTTTGCTACAGGAGGATTTCCTGAAAAACTTGATTTCAAGCTTGAAGAAGAAAACCTCAGAAGCCAGCTCGACCACAGATAGCAATCCATAGCAAAACGTGCATCAGTTAACCAGTTTTTCAATAACACTTGTTAAAAAGCAAGTCATATGATTAAACATGGACCTTCTCCCTCTAATTTTGCTTTCAATGCCCAATGCTTTAACCCTCTAGAACTACAGAGTGGGCAGACATGAGAGCTCGTTTGATACATGAGGTCAAAAATTTAGTTTGTATCAGGTTTGATTTTCGGTGGAATCGGTGAACAATATCCGATCCTCCTTCCAAAAGCCTAAACGTTATATCACAGCTGCCACCTAGTCCTGTAGCCAAGGTGGAACCAGAAAATGTCTCCTCCCTAGGCCACTGCGGACGCCAAACTGATCAGTGTATTAGACGGAGTATAAACTGACAAATGGGTAATTGGCTACGATGCTGTCTCATGTGACCGAGTTCACAAGCTCGATCTCCAGTACTAAACTCGGCTTAAGAACTTCGACCGATTTACGTTTATATGAGATGTTAAAGGCTTACTGAATGCTTAATCGATTGGGAAAATGAATTCTTGGCGTAGAACAACACTGTGAGAGGTAATCCCAGTTACATAAATGTTGGAGCAGATTGGTGGCAATGATCCATGACGTCAAATTTAGACGCACCAGTCCAATTTTCGGTGGAATCAGCGTTAAATACACTATTCTCCTTAAGAAGCCAGATATAACATCACAAGCATGCCAGCCCTGGCATTTTCTTTTCTTCGCAGCAGGAAATGTTAAAGAGAAATCTTGAGAAGATAGAGATATCCTAAACCCAGATAATCTATTTCAATGATTGGTGGTAAATCGTCTTCACATCAAAAGTAAAATATAATAAAAAAACTCGAGCCTAAAAAAGAATCTGCTTTTATATTAGTGTGACTACAAAAGTGCGAGTACATGGAGGAAAAAATGCCCAAAAGTGAATCAAAATTTTATTTTTTGCATATTTATATATTTTAAAATTTTAATAAATAAGGATCTCATGATCATGCCTATTCAAATAAACTGAATTTTCTCTCATGATATTCATTGTGCCTTAATTTTCTCAAAATATTAATTCTGCAATACAGGCTTTTTACTATTTTATTTTTACACTCCAGATGTTTGACAGTAAAATATATCAATCTCACTTTCCTAGATAATTACTAAAGAGTGTTTCAAAACACTGATTTTGAATCATTATATGTTCCATTCCAAAGATGTTTTCTATTCAGTACTATTTTTAATCTTCATATTGTATTTCATAATTGATTGTTATAAATATTCGTATGATCTTTTCATCAATTTTTTCTGATTCCTAGATGGAAAATAGAATCAAAATTTGAATAAAATTAATCAAGTAAGTTACTAATGATTCTGAATACAGTGACCTCTCACTTGTACACTCTTTTTTATGCGCGTTTCTTCCGCGGTCCCGGCCAGGAGTAGAAATATAATGATAATTCTTATTCATTTATGCGCCGCATTAAAAAACATCTACTTTTTATTGCGCGTCGATAAAATTTTTTCATTAGTTAAAACAGTTTTTTCAGCAGAACAAAAACGCTTTGCTACTTTTAGGAATGCACTCCCTGCCATTCCTCTATTGTTCAGATGTCCAGGAACACATCTGCCAAATTCATAACACAGGGCTGTACGTGGGGTTTCTTTGTATTAGGCGGTGTGCAAGTACATTATACAGCAGCCAATTAGGAGAGTTAGTACTTTACTTACCACTGGCATTGATCGCTACGGAAGAAATCATCTTGGGAGTTTGATTAGATGGTTGCAAAAAGAACAAAATTGTCGCTTTCGTTTAAAATGGGTAATTAAAAATTTAAGAAAACGTTGCGCCTAGAAAAAATTTAGCTGAGCATTTATGTCCCAGAATAGACATCGAGGAGAATTTTAAAATATCGATAATTTCATTTTTTTTTGTGTGTGTTCTTAAAAAATAAATAACGGAAGTTATACATGTATTTGCATTTTGAAACTAACTTTATTTGCATGTTTTGCAGTAGTATATAATTATTAACTAATAAAATGTAACACGTATTGATGTTTCACTTTTTAAGCTCCACGTGGTTTTCACTTATGTGCGTCTCCACTTATGTTCGATTTTTTCAGCTAGCCCCTAGCCCAAGCATAGTAGAGAGATAACTGCAATAACTATTATACTCCGTATCGAGAACAGCGCAGTCTGGCAAAATTCACAAACTGTATCACACAGTCGTAACGAGGGTGAGCAAGGAGTATAGATGCCTGGCGCAAAGCCGTCTGAGACCACAAGACAATAATTTGTTGCTATTTCACTTTTTAAAGCCAGAAGACGATAAATTAAATTGCAAGAGGGGCGAAAATAAATATTAGTCCCCAGGCGTCTATTACCCTCGCTAGTCAGTTTCTATAAAAAAATTTACATGTATTGATATCACTAATGGCAAATCATCAATTTAATTAAACAGCAATAAAAAAATAAAGAAGAAAAAGACCCAACTAACCACCCTAACTTTCAGCATGTACACCAACAAAGTACAATCTTCTAATTTATTATTCAACCTATTCACTCCCGAACCACTCATTATCCACCCGATCCCGAAGAATCCAAAAAGGCAGCAACACAATCAAGCAGCTCTAAACACTACAATAAACACCTTTGTTCCAGATTAAAGCAACAAGCTCTGTTATCTGAGAGCGATATATTCACAACCACCTGCATCTTAATTTCCGGCTTGTAATACCCCGAGCGAGAACGGGTCCCAGGTAATCCCACTTTGTTGAAATCAAATTTGCCTTAGTAACATTCTTTAGGAGCCTCTCTCTCCATTCATATTAAGCATTTCTCCGCACCAATCAGCGGTGCTTGATTTCCAGAATACCTAGTACTACTCCCCTTTTGCGAAACAATCGATATTCGTTCCCCCATCCAACGCAGTTTTCGCTCAGACTGTGGGGAATGTTTTCAGGTATTATCGTCTTCTAGCTCTTGTCTGTTCTGGCTGTGGAGGTTTATTGTATTATGGTATTCTTATGTTGACTTTGTAATTCATCTGGAAGGATTGTATTAAAAGGTAAAGGAGGGCTCATTTCTTAGGAAGGCTACCTAAGGGAGGTTATTCTGGATTGGTTTGTTTGTGGTTGCCTCAGAAATATTTCAAAGTAACTCAGTTTTATTTTTTAAAGAATTGCTGCTGTGTCCACAGAATAAACTACACTCAACAATTCGCTGTTTTACCCAGTTTATTGTTTCATCCTAAAAAATATTAACCCTTTCGCACAAGATATTTTACCTGACTTCTGCAGGATGAGTTCAAAAGTATGCAATATTGTAGATGTCGGAAATTAACAACAACTTAATACGATTTTCTGCTTTGTTAATAAAGATGCTCCCTTCTGTTTTTTGGAAAGGGGCTGTCGTTTTCATTCATCTCAGAAGGCATATAATGTTTGAAGATGTTTATAGATTCTATGTAATTTTTTGTAGAAATTATGAAGCTAATTAATGATTAAATTTTAGTTTAAGACAAAAAATTCGATAGTTCAATGAACGAGTATTCTCGAGCTTTTAAGTTAAGCGGTTAAGCTCGTATTATAAAACCTAACTTTCAAGTGGAGATAGAAAGGACAAATAAAAGATTTAAAATAATAAAACTTCATTAACTTAATCATGCCATTCTATCCGGGCAGTTTTTCCTTCTGAAACTGTGGGAGATGTTTCATTTATTATCATCTTCCAGTTCTTGTCTAATTTCACCGCCTGTTCAGGAAGGATTATTGTATGTAATTTAACTTATATTTATGTTATAAGAATTATGATTATCGATAAAATAAAGGAAGCTGATTTCCTAAAGGCTGCCTAAGGGAGGTTATCCGTTGAGTTTCAGGTTGCCTCGAGAAATATATTCCAGGAGAAGCCCTTTCGGGTTTTCTACTTTAACAAATTGCGTATGTCCCCAAATAAACTACACTCAACAAATTCCTTTGTTTTGTCCAGTTTGTTGTTTCATCAATAAATTACCTAATCCCTTCAGCATGGAGTGACCTTACCTGACTTTTTTGGGATGGAGAGTTTAAAGAAACCAGTATGCAATGACTATAAGATATTTGATGTGAAGCTCGTATTATAAAATCTAACTTTCAAAATTATATAAGAAGACAAAATAAAGATCTAGAATGAAATAAAATTTCATTAGCAATAACATCCCATTCCATCCAGACCCACTTTTCGCACAGACTGTTGAGATGTTTCAAATTTATTATCGTCTTCCACACCTACTTGTCTAATTTCTGACTGTGAAGGAGTTTTTTATTGTATTGTGATATTCTTATGTTGACTTTATTGCCTTTACACAAAAAGCCTTTAAACCTTTTACTGCAAGATTCATCCATGAAACAAGATGGTGAGTAAATGGTCCCGTTTAAAGAATTTGGGATTTACTCAGTTAATTAACTTGAAATATTAAATGAAAAAACTATAAAGTTAAGACAATTAATATTTAAATTCGATTACTGAGTAAATAATTAAGGAAAATTTAGATGTTAAACAAAACTATTTAAAAAATTACCGTTTAAATTTCAAAGTTGCCAGGAGATATACCTGGATTCAGAAACTCTGGTGGCGAAGATTTAAATATTTAAAAATACTGATAAAACCGAAAATGATGTAGATGCAATTTTGCAATCGAACGTAATGATGAATGTCAAACCTCATGGCTTATGTAATCCCGCCATTCTATCAGACCCAGTTTTCGCTGAGACTGTTTGGATGTTTCATTTATCATCGTCTTTTACCTCTTGTCTAACTTCTGACTGTGAAGGGTTTTGTGTATTGTAGTATTCTTGTGGCCAGCTTTATATTCATCTGGAGAGCTGCATTAAGGTAAAAGGAGTCTTATTTCTTAAGCTTTGCTTGCTAGCAAGGGGAGGTTATTGATTTCTGCCAGGTTATCTCGAAATATCTTTCGAGGGTAACTCGGTTATAATGAAAAAAATAGTCTGGTAATCAGTGGCGAATCGGTATTCGGGTCACAGTGGGGGGGGGGGCTGAGGTCATAAGAAATTTGCTTATCATGAGGGCGAATATCAAACCTCATGGCTTATGTAAACCAAAACACTTTAGCTTTATGGAACATTCCTAACCCACAAACAATACGAATCATAAAACACTACAATACTTTTCGATAATTTAATAAAAATACAGCAGAAATAACTAAGCCAAAACATTTTTTTCGACCGTCAACACTGAAGTACAAGTGGAATGACTGGAAGAAGTAGGAAACTTTCGAGAACCCTGTCAAGTCAGAAAGCAATGTTGTCACGATTTTATTATTTTTAAATGAAAATTAAGAACAAACAGTTGTAGAGATTTTAATAAAATGAAGTTTCATTTAGCTCAGGAGGATCTGCGGCCCGATAGTCCCCAGTTCGCCACTTCTAAGTAATGCTAGTGGTGATTGTAAGAGTGAAATCCTTACAGGTATGTCATTCAAGAAACTCCTGGAGTGTTAAGTTTCATATTCATTTTATATTAATTTCTTATTATTTTTAGTACAAAGCACTATTATTCTTTATAAAATGTGTTATTTGTATCTATTTTTGAGATCATTCCCTTCTCAAAGTCCATGCTTTTGGTAACAAGATATGAAACGGAATGATAATTTTTTACACATGCACACATGTAATCTTATGAAATCTGTACAGGGTAGAAATGAGGGGAATAGGACGTTAAAATTTTAACTTGTTACAAACAGAATTAAAATAAAATGTAAGAAAATCCGTCAGATTATTTTGAATTTTAGAATGGTATTAATTTTAAAACTGAGCCGTTTTCATCGGCAAACGCAAATCTGTTTCGAACTGTTAGCTTGGGATTTATCGTCACAGTAATATTTATTTCTCTAAAATAGTTCTAAAGAGAAAACTTTTTTATTTTTTTGTCAATTATACGTTTGTTTTCTGCTGTTACCCAGATTTTATGACGATGATTACAAACTGAAGATTCACCTATTTTCTCTTTTCTTTCTTTTCCTTTTTTTTAAAAAAAAACACCGATAGACTAACAGAGGGTAAAAGAAACAAAAGTTGACACGTTTTCTTCTCTTTTCACCAAACCTTTGAAAGAACTTAAAAAAAAGTATGAAAGAAAATACAAAAAGTTAATGCTTTTTTTACTGCTTAAGTACTTTTATTTTAAGTCTTCTCGAACATCTCAACGTGATCTTAAGCAAGCCTGGATAGTTTAACGGCCGAAAAATGTGACAGAGAAAAATAAAAAAGTCCAATTCTTGTTGTGCATCATTATTCCAGTGACGAATCCCATCTATATGGCGTCTGATCCTTTTCCGCCGGATTCTACGCAATCGCCACTTCCCGCCATTCAACAACTCTTCGCGTTGCCATTGCATAACGTGAAAAAATTCAAACCTAATGGTGATTACTGCAAAATGTACATTTATACCAGCCCAGGTCTTGCATTACCCACAAAATCAACTTTCTTTCTTCCCTTCACTTGTTCCTACTTCCAATATCGACTATCGTCTGTATGTGACGTGAAAGAAAATAGAACGAACGAGCTCTTTCTGGATCTTCTCTGAGAACTTTCCGCCGCTCAAACTTGTTGCCAACGGAAGTAGAAATAGAGGAAGTAAGAAGCAAAAAAATATGCTTCCAACGCTCAATTTAAGCTGGCGCGCTAGAGAAAT